>CATIWQ010509294.1:0-16689 GCA_949673415.1 Euphorbia schlechtendalii
GAAACTATGGCCATAATACTTTGAAATTGATCAATAAAGGATGAGGGTATTAAAGAAAAATCAAAAGAAAGAGAGGATAACCAATGAGTTATGCAAAAGGTGAGGAATGGTACGGAGCAGAAACTACAACCATTCATTGAGTGGAAAAGAGAAAAGAAAGCATAACGTGAAAAATGGGTGAAAAGTACAAAGTACTTTAAAAACATATGCTTATCAGATAATGATATCGCGGTCACAACTTGGACGATTTTCTGGTTTAATCTTCTTAACTATCAACCGCCAGATAAGGACGATCAACCGCCATCATCTACCAACGAATAGACACTTATCAGAAATCAACCAATCATCAAAAAGTGCCTATCCATTGTGGATTAGATTGAAGCTTCTCAACCAATCACAATGAAGTAATGCAATCTTTCGCCAATGGTCACAACTCTTCATTTGGATAGACGCAACCCTTTGAACTCTATAAATAGGGCTCCAAACCTTACAATTTCGTGCAATGAAGGGAGTGCAGCATTAGAGTGCAATTATAGGGTTACGTATAGTGTGTGTAGATAGAGAATTCGCTACGTTCATAAGTGTTAGAGAGAAAATGTTCAAGTGATTCGAATCATTGTTTCGATCACTAGATTTCTCTATATTCTCGAGCGATTGTTGTATAAGTGTACTTGCAAATCACTTATCAATAAAAGTTTTCATTCTTCAATATTCAGTTATTCGATATTCGCAAAGAATAGCATCCTATGGGAGGTTCTGTACGGGCCGAGACCGAATTCAAAGTAGACGCAGGAATTGTGGGAATTGATGACTCCCATTAAAGAGTGGATACGATTTGATCAACTTTAGCTTTCACTTACATACCTTACAACTTTGCTTTGCTTTCTAATTATACTTTCTATTTCGAAGTTTGTGATATATCTACGTGTCATAATCCGTATTTCATGTTAAGTCTTTTATATTAATCAAGTTATATCCGTTGGAGTTAATTTTAAGAGTAGTTTCGAGGTTAACAATATCGTGTATAATCACTGGATCTGTGATATAACGCTGTTTAGTGAGCCAACATTTTTGGAATGGTAACTTGCTAAATGTGGCTATGTGAGAGCGACCCGTACTAAACATAGTATTGACATTGTCCAAGTTTATATAATTGTCTTAATTCGTTTATGCTAGGTTTAGAAAAGGTATTTAATGTGTTGCTCTACCGCGAATAATTGAACATCTGGATATTTTGAACCGAGTCTGTTAGATTAGTTTAGTAAATCGTAACATCTATGTTGAACTTACATGTTTTCTCTGCTATACTTATTTCGTAGGGAAAATCTATATATTTAGAATCTCTAGTCTTCTATACATCTATCTATCCATTCTTCATTCTAATCCTCCCAACTAAAATCCAAAAATATTTTATTTTCTTTATTCTGTCTTCCTTATTGATCTTTAGACTTAGTTCCTTCCATGTGGATTCGATATCTTTTAAAACCACATCGCAACTGTATACTTGCAGTTATCATCATTTTTCTATTTGATAAGAGGTGCTGGTAATACCTATACTTTACGTGAACAAGTTTTTGGCACCATTAATATATAATTAAATCTTGCGAACAAATTATTAAACTTATCAGTAGAAAAGTGGCGAACACGAACCTTGTCTTAATTTTTACCTGGACAACCTTTTCAGGTTTTTAATCCAGCAGACTTATTTTTTCTTTGTTTTTACTTTTCATTTTTCAGATGTTTACTTACAATATTCTACCATTGGCATGCAAGTAATCAAAATAAACATATGCATAAAGCTTCAGCAAAAATGACAATTCATTGATGAACTTAATAGAGGTATAAATGTTTCAAATGATTTGACTCATTTCATCAATTAGCCCTTTCAGGTTTTCTAACTAATGTGATTCTCTCGATGTCCTAAGTTTTTCCTGAGCCGTCCTTTTCTGGTTTTTAACTCAGGGGACTATTCTCTTTGTGTTTTGAAAAGAGGCCTTAATTTTTGCTCAACTAACCGAATATTAATTGACAAGCTAATTACAAATTTATTTTTTTATTTGTACTTCTTTTTATCGATTTATTTCTTTCACCTATGTGTGATAGCAATTGTGTAAGACTTGGTAGATCGGTCACCTCCCATGTCCACGACTTCATGTGTTGTCTCGTTCAGCATTTCTAACCAATTGTTTGGTGCTCATGATACTTTGCTAGCTTGAGGTGTATTCGACAATGAGTCTTGATCATCGGTGTTTCCTTCAATGGTGCAATGATTGCCCCACAAATGGTAGCGAGCCATGTGAAGGAGTTGTTGACGTGTTCAACGATCTGGCTCCTTTTTATCTTTAGTATTGCTTCGGTTGTTTGACCTTTTAGGGGAGCTTCAATTTGCTTTGGTCATTTTGACTTTTTCTTGATTACCCCATGAATGATGGTGAGCCATGTGATGGAGTTGTTTACATGTTCAATTATCTGAATCCTTCTTTATAACATTGTGTCGATTATTTGGTTTCATCTTACTTTGTTAACATTTTGGCCTTGTCTAGCTTCAATCATTTTGATAATTGCGTGCTTCATTCCTTTGATTGACTAATTTACTAGTCAGTGGAATTTTTGTGTCTGGAGATCTTTTTGTTGATCTTATATCCTTGGCGCGGCAAATGCTATTACGCGTTGTCTAAGTACATTAGTTTGTCTCTCACTTTCCCTCAAGAGTCAAATCATTTGAATTGATTGTAATTATGGGGAATCCATTTATACCCAAATTAATTTCATGACATGATGTGTCACATGTGCTAAAAGCATTATGTTTATGCTTATGAGAATGCATGATGTCATTGATAGAGTATCAAGTAAGTAAACAAAGTTCAAATTATTTGAAAATTCAAAGGCCACATGGGTAAAGTAGCTAAATGCTAATTTCTTATATCATCAATCATGGGTTATTCTTCGATATTAGAGCCCCCCAGATGTGTCCATGGATTCAAAGTTCTCCATCTTATACGCCTTCTCAAACACTTCTTGATAGCTCGAAAAGATGTCTGACCCAAACTTGTTCTTGTATAATGGCAGTGCAACATCCAGAAGCTTGGTTATCATCTCCGGTAGAGTTAAGTGAGCTTGAAGCCTGATCTGTGTGGCCATCTAACGCGCATAGTAGGATTTGAAGCTCTCACCCTGTTCTTGCCTTATAGCCTCTAGATGTTGCATTGTGGTTTCCATCTGAGTGTTGAAACCATAATGCCCCATCATATCCTAAGCAAGGTTATTCCAATCAGTGGCTATATCCAGTGGAAGGTTGTTGTACCATTCATTGCCTGAGTGGCCCAAGGTGACGACAAAGAGCTTAGCCATCATCCGTTCGCTAACCTTTAATGCTCTCATCATCGTCTGATAATGCGTTAAGTGAGTGCGCGGGTCGCCAGATCCCACATACTTTTCAAACTACGGCATTGTGAAGTTTAGGGTAAGCTATCTTCATCCCCAACTATCGATTGTGCAGGGTATGTGTTCATTAGGTGGCCACCGTGAGTGGCCAAGAATTGTTGCCACAATTCCGTCATGCCTGGTTGTTGGAGGATGGCATTCATAGTGTTTATAGAGAAACCATATTGTCCCTGGGGATATGCCACAAAATTGGGCATTTGAGGTGTTTGGAACTGTGAGGCAACTGACGTACTCCAGCTAGGAATATACTGTTGGGTCATTCCTTGATAAAAAGGTTTCGGTGCGAACGTTGGCTAGCCAGGCTACCCCTGGAAGAATTGGTTACCAGATTGCTGCTGGAAAGGATTGGCAAAGTTAAATCCTAGCTGCCCAAACTGAGCCTGGTTCAGTTGACTTTGTCCTGCCCCGAACTGATAAAAGGCAGTAGGAGCTGGGTGCACCGTATGAGAGGTGGAAGGTCCCCTTGTTATAGGCTGATTAGTAGGACCGCCATTATTAAGGGTAGTCCTCAAGTTGGATGCCACATTCTGAGCTCTCCCGACGTTTTGGCGAATGAGCGTAGCTAGTTGTTCGCTGTTTGCAAAGGTGTTCAAGGCAGCTGCAATCTCGGTGCTCACCGACGATTAATGTGTCTGTTGCAAGTTTTATCCGTAAGGACAGGGTGATCTTCTCCCGCACCTTCTTCTTGTGGATTGGCCATGAACGACGTTGAACTGAATCTGAATCAGAACCCGAGTCCTCACTTGAGTCAGTGTATGGAACCCCCTCTAGATTGGCCACGATCGGAGAAACACAAACCAAGCGATGAGCAGGCCTTTTCCAAGCTAAGATACACAAGCAGAGGATCAGACTATGCATGTAAGATTCGTGATATGATTCATGATGCAGAAATGTGTGAGATTTTAAATGTTATGGCTACATTCACAAGGGGTTAGCATGCCATGATTTGAAATAACATGTATGTCAATCCATTTGAAACAAACAGGTTAGTCATTTGGTAAAAATGAAAACATGTGGAAATGAAAATCCAACACCGAGGGTTGGATTTGAGACTTGTACAATGTCTGTGTGACATCTTAATATGAGTGGTGTAATAGAGGTGACCCAGTTACCATGTGGTAATTGGTTAATAGTTTGAGATTTCGTACTATGACTAGGTCTCATGGAATAAGGAGGTCAAATTGATTTCGGGTAAGCAGTGTGACATACCCTAATAAAATGAAAATAACTACCGTATGTAGCTATCTAATGAATGATTTGGTTATTTTTACCCAATTTGGGTGGAGATTTGGATGCTTGTGTAGTCATCACTATTTGAGGGTATGTGGTGATACATGAATCTCTGCCCCGTGTGGGCGGATGGTTTGGGTATTAAGCATATACCCTTAAAGAATTGGTAAGGTAAGATTTTTGAAATAAGTTCGCCCCGTGTGGGCTTAGGTTCGGATGTCAGCAGGGACATCACGCTATGTGGGAAAAATGGTTTTTACCCCGTTTGGTCTATGTGGTATGTGTGATAGCCCCGTGTGGGCTAAGAGTTGGACATCGAGTGGACATCTCAAAGATGATGTGTGGGATATATTATAGCCCCTTGTGGGCTAAGTGTCAGATGTCAAGTGGAAATCACGAAGTAAAAGAAAGGTATGTTTGCCCTGATGTGCTAATTGCCGGATGTCAAGTGGACATCTTGCTAGGAAGGGGTAAGTGAAGTTTCATGACTCTAATTGGTTCATGTTGTCCTAAGGTAACACGATCTCGAGTGTCATCTAACCCTAAGTTTTTGTGATGCCGATTTGGCATGATGATGAGAAGATGCAATGTTACATTGTATTAATCATTATAAGTGTGTGTGTTTAAGTGTCTGCACTAAGATTCATGGTTAGCATGACATTTGTATAGTAGTAAACACGTAGCACACAGCATGTAACGTTAAATCTTCCAACCATATAACTCTCGCGTGTAGGGTTTTTGGTTAGTCTCTATCCTAAGTTTGGTTCATCTTAGTACCATGAAGATATTAAGAAGCGCATCTGTAAGAAAAATATAATGCATGGTCGTTTGTCGGGTAACACCCTAGGGAAAATGCCTATGGTTTATTTACATGTGGTTTGTAAATGGGTTGCTAATGTAGAAGGTCCTCCTTGTTGTACTAAAATACACTCCAAGCCTCTAACGAGGGAGGTACATGCTATATGGCAACAAGTGCTCCACCCGCTCAAGTACTATCTTTTCTCAGGGAGGTAGATTAGTACAAGAGAAAACTTCGTGATAATAGGGTACCTTAAACTTAAGGGCTAATCCCCTCTATTGCAATGCTAAATTTATGAATATGTCATAATTAAGAGAAAGCAGAATAATGTGATCAATAATTTTCGGCACTTATCCAAAATTTAAAACCTTTGAAAAAATAAGTTTTTAGAAAAATCCCCAGCAGAGTCACCATTGTGAGTGGGCAACACAAAGCGATGGGCCGAGAGCGCGCGAATTCAAAGGCACGGTCCACTGGGGTGTTTTAAAAAGTGCACCAGGTCAGAGACCCGGAAAGGTTGGTAGATAAAGCGAAAACTTTTAGATCGATCAAACTTGAATCCGCCGTCTCTTAGTGTGGAGTCGCCACCTGGATTAGCTCTTTCTAGGAATTAGAGTCCTGTGAGGCTTAACGTCTGGGGGAACGCCCACTAAGACAGAGATTCTGCTTCGGGATAAGTTGCTTATTTCTTATGTGATCACATTATATTACATCTATTGAAAACCGTATTTCTTAATTGCACATATTCGCACTTAAGTCGTTTTGAAGTTATTATGCATGATTTAATGTATGTGCGGAAAGTAGTAAATCCATACACAAAGCATTGAATAAATACTAAAAAGTAAAGATTAAAGGTTACATAACCTCGGGGGATGCAACCGCCCAAAAATAATATTTGCAATACCCGAAGGAAAATAAAATCCTAGGCATACATCTAACCTGCATCCACAAATGTTAGCACGAGATATGGCACATATGTTCAATTCGATTTTGAGAAGGCGTGTGTGGCCTAATTAAAACATCGACGATTTAAAGTTCTTATTTTAAATGAAAATGGTTCATTTTTATTTACATATATGTTGGTCAATTTTTATTAGTGAAAATGACAGCATGGTAAAATGTGTGGCCTGTTATCCGAGAATATTTTGTATTCCCTTCGTGGGGGTATTCTAACATAAAAATTAAAAAGAAATAAAAGATGAAGAAGAAAATTACAACATTTACAATAATAATAAATAAAATAATTCCTAGACCCACATATAAAATGGAAAGAAGAAGCAGCAGACGATGAGTACGGAATCCGCAGTTCTGGGAACTCAGAGGATTACCCTTTCGGCATGAATCCACTTCGGCGTATCTGTATGATCCCCGGGAGCATTCCTCGTTCGTTTTTATTTAATTATGGTTTGAATGGAAAATAAGTGTTTATTTATCCAAAAGATAATCAGACTTGGGTTCTAAATTTGTTTTAGAACCGAGAATATATGAGGATCTTTGAAAAAGAAATAGAAGAAATAATAGAAGAAATAGATGAAAGAGAGTTGATTTGAAAATCAAAACTTTTGGAATCCAAACGTGTTTTGGATCCAGATTAATCAAGAGAATTTGAAAGAAAATATTTTTGTTGATTTTTCCTCTGAAAATTAGATTTTTCTCTGGAATTTTTCCGGTCCTTATAGGGGAAATTTTTTCCCGATATTTGGTCACACCCTCGTCGGTGAGGGCGTGCACCCTCGCCAGCGAGGATGGCCCATGAAATATGCATGTATTTTCATGGGCCATTTCCTCTAAAATATTTTTTTTATTAATTTTTAAAATAATAATAAAAAATAATATAAAATTATTTAATTAAATTATTTTGGACCCTTAAATATTTATTTATGTCCCTCAAAAATATTTAAGCCTTTAAATTTTCACTTTGAGGCTTTTAAATATTTTCTATAATCCTAAATAATTATTTAGGGTCCCAAACATTATTTTTAACGAGGAGAACTCCCATTTGAAAATCATAGGATGGTCGAAAATTATGTGATTCAAGGATAAAAATCCTGTAAAGCAGTCATCATTGAACGTGCGAGCTGGTACAAAATCACATGCTCACAACTACACCCAACCCCTTGATGAAGCTTCACAACAACTTCAAAATCACAAGAACCATCACTTTGTTTAAATGTCTTTCCATTAGTATCCACCGGCACCGAAACAACGCATGAGATTAAATCCACACAGTCAGGAAGGTTAAAATCGCAGTCAATAGCAACAACCCGACCAAAACAAGTTGCTACATTCCTATTAACGGCTCACACAACATAGTTGGAGGAATTCCCACCAAATCAAGATACATATTACTCTCCAAAGTAGAAAAGTCATTTGAAACAACGACTACCTTAGAGATAATGTGCCTCATTTTTCTCCATTCATCATTAAAAAATTCTTGCATGGCTTCCACCGAACCAAAGCCAACCAATAGATACTCGCCCCCCGTTAGAGCCGTAAAATAAATATCGAAACCTTTCACGCACAATAAGTCATGCATAATCCTAATATTCGAAATCGACAAAAATCTTACCAAGCAAAATCATGGTCTCCATAGTGCAACTTCCACTATAAGATTCTAATTAAGCTTTGATCGTTTCCTCCCCTTAGACCAAGACCCTATTGCCCCTAAACTCGAGTGCTTCCCCTCGATTGCCACATGGATTCTTTTATCCCTCTATTTTTTCTCACTTGACACAACATTCGCATAAGACCGATCACCTCAAAACGAATCCTTAAATACCCTCTTAGCCTTCGGTTTGACTGCCACTTCCTCCCTCTCTTCATGAACAGGTCCAGGTCTTGTGAACCTAGCCTTGAACGCCCTCTACTTTATGATCCTAATTGATATTGAATTCAATCTAAAGAGGACTTGTTGCATCGGTAAAGAATTATCAAGTGTGAGAAACCCAAAGTTCAGGCTCCTCCAATTCCTCTTCCTCGCCACATACACACTCTCGATCACCCAAATCTTACAAACACTCTCCTCATGGATGCACTATCGTAGCTATTCGAAAAATTTTTGAAATACACCTTGCAAGGGTTAGCATTAACCCACGTACTGCCCTTCCTAAAACCTGCATTCCTATTGCTATGTATAGGATTCTGATCAGCTTATGACCTACTTCCAGATACAGATTGACGATGAAAGTTGAAGGGGTGGTGGTCACGGTGGCTGTGACTACGGTGGCTGGACGTTCCCACGTTGAGCATGGCGGCATCGTCTTTTTTAGGGTTTTTTTATTTTCTAACTTAGTATAAAATTTCGTGCTTCTTTTCTTCTAATTGTGTTATATGTATTCAACCTATTAATTATACGAATTTCAATTATTTAAAAATGAAAATAAATTTATAAAGATGATACGAGAAATTTGTTCAAAATATGGCATTATGCATCAAGATGTGCTCCAAGTTGTCCCAAAAAATATGTTTCCCTCCTAAACTTTTAAAGTGACCCGTAGTTATCTCAAACAAGGATGGTAACGGGCCAGATCCGAACCAAATCCAGCTTTGACACAGTTTGGTTATGTTTGAATGTACTAGATCCGGATCCGTCCGAGATCTCTAATTTAGGATGCAGATCAAACAGATCCTATGGATCCGGATCCATGTAATTAACATCTAATTCTTAGTTTCAGCTTCCATACTTGTACATTTCACCTTATTTCAAATAGTTTACGTGCTCATTTAATTATGATCATGTAATTGGACTTGCATGGATCTCAAATAATATTAACTATTCAATATTTTTTAGGTAAATAATAAATAAAAATTTATAATTAGTCTTCAATTAGTCTTTAATAACGGATCTGGGTCTAGGTTACATTGTGAAATTCAGACCTAGATCCTTATTTATTTTCTTAGACCGGGATGTGAGGGATCTATAAAAATAAGATCCATATCCTAAATAATGGATCTAGATCCATGGATTCGGACAGGGTCCAGGATCCGTTATCATCCCTAATCTCAACTTTCAAAAAGTGCATCACTTTGCTCCCTAAACACCATTTGTCAATTTTTAGTTATTTTGACTTTTCAAATATGTGATTTTTCTAATTTTCTCTCTCCATTCAAAAGTTGATACGTGACGTTTAGAAGTAAAGTGCACTTTTTGAAAATTAAGGTTGCTACGGAATCACTTTAAAAGTTTAATGGGATAATGAGGTTTTTGGAACGTGAATTAAGTCATAATTATATTTTTATAAAATTTAACTAGTGCTTTTAATATTAATTATATGGGTTGATAGTAATTTCAAGGTTAATGCATAATTGTCCAAAATAGTCACTTGTTACCTTAAATTTTTAAAATGTTATATATCCCCGAACTTGTAAAAAATGTACCAGTTTGTCCCCTCTTAATGCCACATGTTAGTTTCTTATTGGTTTGATTTTTCAAATATCATTTTTTCGATTTCTCTCTCCAACCAGAAGCTGACACATGATATTGAGTGGGAAAATTAAAGCATTTTTTGCAAGTTTAGGGAATGTCTAGAACTTTTGAAAGTTTAGGAGGCAACTGAATTTTTTTAACAAGTTAAGGGTGATTGATGCATCAAGCCTAATTTCAATGGTCCATCTTAATAGATCCTTATATTTACTATATATTCGAAAAATGGGGATCAAAGACCCTACATTAAATTATTGTAATCGCTACTTTATGTTATGCAATATAAATTTTCCATGAAATGGAGTAAAAATAAATGAAAATATGATGAATTATTTTCATTACTTTTATTATAGTTATTTTGTTGGAAATACCCAATCCGCCCGTTAGCTGGTCAATCGGGTCAAAAGATTCGATCCAATTTAGTTATTTGAACTAATTGAAAAGTTATAGAAGTTAATGAATTTATTGCAAATAATCAAAAGTTTAAGAACTTAATTGTAAATAATCCATTTCCAATTCATATTTAATGAATTGGACATGCATATTGAATTCAATATGGAATTAATTATCTATTTCATTTCTCTTTTTTCAATCATTTTCTCTCTCCCTGGTTTTTGTCTCGTAACGAAAACATCTCAAATTGATCGTTATCGATCTTTGTCGCTATAGAACTTATGGATACATATTCTTGCTCCGACAAACTATGAGATGGATTTGACTTAGCATTATGCGAAGTTCTTCGATCTTGGGCATATAGAAAATGTTAGAATATGAATCCGTTTCTGTTTACTTTTTTCGTCATTGGTATCAAAGCGATATTATTTTTGCAATGATTTTTATGTGATAATCTGTTTCTACACATTCTAAAATAATAGAAAATTTATTTCCGAAATTCGATTTCATATTTTTCGGGAATTACACGAATAAAGTGTGAAAATGGAGAAAATTTAGTGTTTTGAGCTTTTTAACGATGTTCACGTGTTTGGGCGTGATTTTCTAAAAATTTGATATTCAAGTGCTTATATGGCATGAATTAGTGACCGCGTTCATATTTGGCCTGATTTTACGTGTTTTCACCGTAAAAAGATTCATTTTTTCACGTTGTTTTGTATAAATGTAAAATTTCTGTTGATTTTTTCGTAAAACATACTAGGTGAACGGACTTGGAACGCAAAAACGAGTTGAATTGCCAAAAGCTGATCACCGAAATCAGCCGGCAAGACAATGCGTGGCATGCACGCTCGCATGGCGGGCTATGACGTGCTGGTGCGTGTACCACACGCGCCGGCGAACAATTATATTGTAAGCGTTTGCCACATGGCATCGTTTCGCCATGTGGTGCCCGATGAACCCACGTGGGGTTTCACTAGGCAATGGCCTGATACCATGTGGCATCTTCTGATGGTGCCACGTGACATGCACATAAGGTTGACTGACCAATGATAGTCCGCCATGTGGCAGAAAATGTGTTGACTGCCACATGGTAGTCGATCAACATCTCAGGTTGACCGACCAATGGCAGGCTGCCACATGGCAGTCAACAAGTTGACCACCATGTGGCACTTATCTGATGTCTAGAATGTGTTTTCCTTATTTAGCCTTCTAAACGATGTTTTGTTTCAAAATTTTTTCCACCCTCCCATTTTCATATTTTTTGGATTTAGTGGTGATTTTTTCAAAATTTTGTGAAGTTCAGAAAATATCGTTTTTCATTTATTTTATGTTAATAAATGCTTAAAAATTATGGAAAATTAGTTTCTTAATTTTTAAAATATTTTCTATTGGTTAGAAAATAATTTAGAACCTACGAAAAAATAATTAAAAAATTTGCATATGTTAATTAATTTTTATAATTATTTTCTTTATATATTTGTATTAGTTACATAAATGAAAATATATCATTAATATCCAAATTAATTAGTATATAATGGTTGAATTTAATTATACATGTGAGGTATAATGTGATTGAATATATCTTAGTAATATATTTATATTTTTAATTATTTTTGCGATGATTATTTGAATTATATATTTGTTATATAAGTTTGATTAAGTATTTTTTTGGGTAGTATACTTAAATGATCAACAATTTATAAGGAATAAATTACTTTATATTTGTGATATTATAAAATATGACAAAATATGTTTTTGTTAATTATTTATGTGATAATTAAGCATTAATATATATATATGTGTTATGAATTATATAAAACATACTTTAGTAATATATTTAAGTTAATTATACGTAGTGATTAACATTGAACTTTTGACATATGTTGTAGATAGTCAATAATGATGCAATCCCCACGTAATCCCGAGAATCTATTTAGTGGAAAAGAGCCAAGAGGAACTTAAGCAAATCGATTATCAAAAGTGTACTTATTAAATTTATATATAATACATAGCTTATTATTTTATTGTATTGCATTAAGAAATACAATTTTTGTGTGCATTGATTTTACTACTTTGTAAAACGTGGTTTTACAAATTTAATTTTAAATTTATTTAAATGATCAAATTATGTAATAATTGGATATTCGGGTTCTTTTTTAAAATAATTTGATTTGTTATCACCATGTTCGATCATAGTAGATTTTGTAATTTTTTTATTGTAATACCTAGTGTATAATTTAATTCTTATAGAATGTAAAATAGTTACACACGTTAAGTATATTATGTGGCGGTTGACAATATAAGTCACTGTCGTTTGTTTAGCATCATCAATATGTGTTTGTTTGTTTATTTATATTTTTTTAATAACAAGTTTTATGCATGTTTTGTTATTGAATAGTTTTGAGATTATGTTTTATTATGCTTTAATCTAAGTGATTTATTTTATTTATATATTGTTAATTATTTTATATTTTATACTTTTTTAAAGACATATAAAATACATAATATACTGAAATCCTTAATAAAACTTTTAGGACTAATATGCCATATTGAATCCCAAATTAGGTTTAACAATCATGCATAGTAAAGTTATCCAATACTTATCGTTAAATACCATTAGTTAAGTGAACTAATTAAAGACAATAGGTCCAAAGTGCATTTAATGATATACCTTATAGTTAAAGGAACTATAACAAACAATAGAAACACATATATTTATTATTGTACGATGAATCTAACTAAATTAAATGCAAGTGTTTTCATATGGTGGATGATGGTGTATTTATATATTTTTCGATGCTAGGGTTGATGCTTACATTTTCTTGGAAAGTTGGTATTTAATTCAATAGTAATTAACACACAATTGCTCATAATAATTGACTTTAATCCTTGTATAGGTGTTTAGTCTCATCATAACGGATTAAAGAATATCAGTAATGGCTTCCACTACAATTTTATTTATAGCAGACTTAGATTCTAAACGATAGTTATTAGGTTATCTGGAGGTTTAAGTTTGAGTTTGTGCTTGAGGAATAAAGAGTCCTCTTATACTTTGAACAATGTTGTGTCTGAGTTCAAAGAGAGTGGCACATACCAACTCAGGCATGACAAGAATCTTTTATAGGGGAGGAAAAATTCAATGACTTGTATCATTTTGCTTAGTGCTATGAGTGATATAATTGTTACAATTCATGTAAGAGAGACATGTCAAGTTTGATCACTAAATTGAAAGAAGTTCTTACTAGTGATCGGTCCTTCGCTTTGAGTGGGAGCATATGTGATGCACTTAATTGATTCTTATAGATTCAGTTCATTTAATATAGTTACAAGTTTCTTGGAAATTGTAGAAACTGTTCTTCTGATATCTAAGATTCTTTCTAAATGCATTTTCCATAAGGAAAGTCCTAAGGAGATAGTTTTTAAGACAACATTTGCTAACTTACATTAGAATATCTAAAAGGAAGAAGAACAATGCAAATTGGTTTGAACCATTCAAACATAAATTTAATACTTCCAAAGGCAATAAATAGTCAAATCACAAAGGTGATTTACTAAATTGCTAGTATAGAGGCAATATGCAACAGAGTACTAAGCATAACCTAGTACAAGTAATATGTTATAAAGTAAATTATATTGTAATATGCTCAATTTTGGTGATGTAATTTTTTTTCTTTTGTGGATTATTGATTCAAGTGCAACATGTGACATGAGTATGGACCATGATAACTTTGTGTACTTTCGACAACCTATATGAGAAATATATTGAAACTCATATAGATATCAAAATGAGTTGAAGTTCTATAGATTGAAACATGTAGACTTTATTTGTAATGAGCTCAAATCCAATAAATACATGATATGTTGTGTTCTCATATTTTTTTGTCAAAATTTAAATTTGTGATATGGTTTACTGAATAATAGGTTCATCTTTGAAGTTTTCCAATGATTAAGTTTCTTCATTCCTGAACTGTAAATTTATGAGTCTAGTTTTTAAACAAATGGTTTTATTGTAATGCTTGTGCATTACAATTTATCAAGCGGATAATGTTTATTTTCCACAAACTAACTTTTCTTTTAGAAGAAAATGTTAGTATATCGTATAGGTGATTGTGTCACATAAGCTATGAAGAATATGTCATCTAAGCTTAATGTGATGGGTAATTTATTACGATTAAATTATCACCATGTGATGAGTTCCATTTAATGGAAAAATCAAACTTATAACCCATTTTGAAAGGAACTAGAACTAAAAATCATTTACAACTTATTTATTTTGGTATATATGATTCAATAGACGTGAAGGTAAGTTATAAGCCTAATTTTTCATCACATTAAATGATGTGCATACTTGTTATGACATCATCTACTTGATTACCATAAATTTGAAGCTTCTAGATATCAAAAGATTTATAAATCTAGTAATAAATCAATTAGATTTGATTGTAAAGCATTGGAACTAAAATGGTAAAAAGTACTTTTCAGTTAAGCTTATAGTTTTATGTGATGAAGGGAATAAACATCCGTTGTTCATTCCTAAACTCTATATAAGTATAGAATTCATGAAAGGAGAAAGTAGAATCTTCTTCCAATGGTTAAGTATATGTACTAAACCAAGTACCTTCAAAGTCTGTCTCATTCAACCCATATGTGACATGGACTGGTAATATATCTAATTTATCATGGTTATGAAATTAGGGTTGTATCAATTACTCCCACACTACCTTGATAATTTTGGGAAATTGGATCCAAGAAGTAGATGAAGTGTCTTTTAAGATACTCTTACATATCACAAGGACATGTTTTTGTGAGGGGAGAATGCGGATAGATTTGTATTTGTAAAATTTTGAATCACGAAATATCAATTTCTTATAAATGAGTTCTATAAATTAGGTGTATTAGGCAAAAACATGTCCTAATTATTAAAACTCTTGAACTTAATATTTTAGATATATCTTCAAGTGGGAGTAATTAAAATGTATTGGTTCATAATGATCACATTAATAAGGGATCTTGTTCCATGGGGGAGCCGAGAACCCAAATTGTTATTGGTCCAAGTGGGAGCTAATATTTTTTAAACACAAGTGTGAGCTTAATCATTATAATAATTTTATCTCAAGAGATGAGCTTTAAAGGAAGAATTCTGAGGTTTGATAAAATAGATGAGACATATTTATGAAAATTTGGAGCCTAAGTAATATGGGAAATTGTTCCAACCCTGAAACTTAAGTGTTTAAAGGGAGATGAATAGTTGCGTGTGAAGGAAGAAGAATTAAGTTAACATGCCTGAAGGATATAAAAATATTGAGAACAAGTGGATTCCCAAGGTAAAGTAAAAGCATTAGGCTTATAGTTAAGGGACACGTATATTCAAACTGATAAGAATATGTTATAAGAATATATTCTTTCCAGTTGCGAGAATTACATCTATATAAATAATTTTAACTTTAGTAGTTGTATCTTCCTTAAAGTTACATCAAGTAGGTGTGTGAACCTCTATTCTCAATGGAGAATTATCATGAGAAATCTATATGGTAAAATTAAGGGGATTTTCCCCAAAGATTTGTAAACATGAGGTTTCTTGAAATTGAATAAGTCAAGTTATAATCTCATGAGGTTTTACGGTTATCGTATTTAGAATGGTAAAGGAAAACCATTATGTATATATACCATACTAGTGAAAGATTGGGTGTCTAGTGTTCTCTACTTTTCCACTGATAAGTTTAATAACTAATGGTTCCAAGAACTTGTTCGTGAGTCTTGGCTACACTGGTTTCGTAAGGCTTATCCTCAAATTATGGTGCCAAAAACTTGTTCACGAAAAATGTAGGTGCTGTTAACACCTCTTATCAAA
Source organism: Euphorbia schlechtendalii (assembly GCA_949673415.1). Classification (NCBI taxonomy): domain Eukaryota; kingdom Viridiplantae; phylum Streptophyta; class Magnoliopsida; order Malpighiales; family Euphorbiaceae; genus Euphorbia; species Euphorbia schlechtendalii. Next base: position 16,141 of record CATIWQ010509294.1, read on the forward strand.
TAGAAAAATGATGATAACTGTAAGTATATAGTTGCGATGTAGTTTTAAAAGATATCGAACCCACAGGGAACGAACCAGGTCTAAGGAATAACAAGGAAAGACAAAGTAAAAGAAAATAAAAAAAGATTTGAGATTTTTGGATAGGAATATTAGAATGAAAAGTTGAGTAAATATAGATGTGGAAGATTAGAGAATCTAAATATATAGAATCTTTACTACGGACAAGTATGGCAGAGAAAACATGCAAGTTCAACAAAGATGTTACGACTCACTAAACTAATCTAACAGACTCGGTTCAAAACACTCAAATGTTCAATGATTCCCCGCAGAGCAACACATGAAATAACTTTTCTAAACCTAGCACAAACAAAATAAGACAATTATGAAAACCTAGACAACATCAATACTATGCTTAGTACGGGTCGCTCTCACATAGCCACATTTAGCAAGTTACCATTCCAAAAATGTTGGCTCACTAAACAGCGTTATATCACAGATCCAATGATTATACACGATATTATTAACCCTGAAACTACTCTTAAAATTAAC
>CATIWQ010509338.1:0-14921 GCA_949673415.1 Euphorbia schlechtendalii
TTCCAGCAGGATCAGATTTTGCATCATTTCGGCTACTTCTTGCAATGCCTGAGGTGCCCTTGATTGCAATATTTTTCTGTCTAGTAGCTGGAAAATGCATGAAATGAGAATTTCTTATAGTTTGATGCAAAAATAGGTATTTGTAGTATAAAAGAAGTATGTACTGAATAAGCGGAATAGACCTATTATCTAAATCTCATGGAGAGATAAATTGACTCTTGAGGTATTTGATAAATTGACTCTTGAGGTATTTGAAGAACATAAAATTCCAGTTGTAAAATAGGTAAAACAGTAATTACCTGGTTGAGAAGTAACATTACGCTTTGCGTGGCCAGCCCTCGTTACAGAACTTCTTGAAGTTACAGATACAGCCAAAGGCTCACTCTTTGTAGCCAGTTGTTTAGAAACTCTTGGTTCTTTAGTTGCCACATTGGCGGCATTTGTGTTTGATGCTCCTTTCAGAGTACCTTGAAGTTAAGGCCAACTTTTCCATTACAAGGAAAAGATAAAGAAAGGCAAGCAGCCCCAAGGAAATTATTTATTGCATCCATCAAACGAGTTAATTTATATTAAAATGAATCTAAAAGGATATGAAGATGAAGCTACAGGCCGAGGACAGCCACTGCGTTTAAAAGCACTTTTATTAGTATCCTGAGCTGAAAGAATTTTTCGCTTGGCCTGAGGGGGTGTTTTGGACACCACTGTGAATTTCGTTCCTTTCATATTTTGCTAAAAGTATCAAATAAGACATAAAAAACCACAAGTAAGGCATCAAGTTAAACTCTTAGAATAAAGGAGACGACATGTGTTTATTTGAGAAGACTGACCGGAGAAGTTGAATGATCAAGCTTTGGTGAAGTTTTGCTGACTATCCTATTGCCCTGTTTTCGAGCACTTGAAGGCAACTCCTTGAATAACTTGTGTTCAAGTGCTTTCAAACCAGGTGAGACAATGGGACCATCTAATTCACTTAATAAGGATTCTGGGCCTTCATGGATAACTGACAATGTGTTCCCACTAAGCATTGATAACTCAGAGGGATCCAGAACACCTAGCAAGAGAATGCACCTTATTCAACTTTAGGACTTAACAAACAGAAGATATAGTAGTAACAAAATTAAGTAGAAGAATTAAAAGAAAGTAAAAACTTGACTCAAAACACCTTCTTCAGTGAAAAAAGCCCTATTCCATGCTAAACTCTTCCGCATATTAAACCCTCCACCTTTCTTCTTCCTCTTCAATAGCCGTGGCCCAACATTCTTATGCGCTTCTGATATGTTTGCGTTAACATTTTCGCTGCTCATATTGTCATCTTTAACATCTCCACTTGTTAAAGAGTTTGGTTTACTTGTATCCTTCTCATTGATGAACTCTGCAACAAAAAATGGAAATTACTGCATTTCTAAAGCATATGCTACTAGTCAATCCTCTTATCAATTAATAATTAAACCTTTCCTAGTCAAAACAACAAAACAAAATACTCACATTACACACTAAAACGAATGTATTAGTGGAACATGAACAATAGAGTACGCAAATCAAACATATGAATGAAAAAAATACCACATTACGAAAGTAATCCCTAAAAACAAAAACAAGTTCGCAACAGAGAATTTTAACAAGAAGGAAAACAGAATAAAACATATCAACCGAAGAAACAAGTAAAGGAGAAGCCCTAACCGGCCGATCTAGGAAAGTGGAGAGGAGGAGAGCAAGAGAAATAGGGGGAACCGTTGGAGACTATAGGACTATGTTGCAATGAGAGCAATGAATCGTCTTCCCCTGAAATCTCAATTATAGGGAGATCCGATTCCATTTTCAGTTTATCAGCTAGAAATCCGTCCGATCGGCAGCAAAAACAACAGCATTACAAGAAAACTGAGGGAAATGTGCTAAGGAAGAAGAAGATTTGAATTCATATCCACAAGCGGGAATGGCTTTGTTTATTGTTGAGGATGGATCGATCGTTGAGATCACGTGACTGTGAAAGTCAGTAAATTACATAAATAACCCTATCTTTTCAAATCAAATGAAGGTAAACAGTAAACACGATTCACAAGGGCACTGCAAAGAGCAAAATTTAAATTTTTATAATTTATTCTCTTCCACTTTATTTATTCAAAGTAAATCATCTTACTTTACTTTTAACATTATAGAACGAATTATGTGATGAAAATGAAAGTAATGAAAACTTTGTTTCACCATAAAATTTACCTGAGTTTTAGCTCCAATTATTAAATCCAATCAGTATTTTTCAAGTTTTAGAGAATATAAGGTCAAGCTATCAAATGGTTTTCTTACTCTAAGCCAATTAATCAATATTTCTAATTGTTTATAAACTAGTAAATTCATTTATAGGTACTATTAACATAAAGGTTCACAAATTGGGTGTAGCTCAATTAGTATCTCTCAAAGATATTCTGGTTTCGATACCTAGCCTCTTAAAAAATTTAAATTTAAAAAAAAACTTTAAAAAGTTTGGTAGCGAAGTTCCGGATGACTTTCATTTTTTATTAAAATTGCAAGTAATTGATAAACCATAACTTATTTCAAACAGTTTACAATTCTTTTACTTATTGAGTACAAACATATTTCAACTTTTAAATTTTATACATAAAAAATATTTTCAGTTTCCGTCTAGGCACTATTTTGAGAGTCATCGCCCACATTTTATCACCATGGCATTAAAAGGCCCTTGGTCGATTTATTACCGCCTAGGAACCACCTTTCCAAATTTGTCACCCAGGCATCGCCTCGTCTGATTTTTTTCACCCAAACGCAATTTTTCAAAATACTGAAATTTATAACAATTATAGTTCCATTTGTATAATCCACAAAATGTTGCTTAGTTGGTAAAATAATACACATTAAGTAATCTCAATATAGAAGTTTTGTTTTGAATCTCAAAACGATAAACAATGTAGCCTAAGCCACAAAAAATATGAACTTTGAGATAATAGATCAAAAAATTATTCTTGTAATGGATTTTTTTATCATTTAAAAATTAACAAGTATTTATGTTTTTTTATTTTTCTATTTTAAATATTTATTATTGTTATTATTTTTTGTAATGTTTTATATTATAATTTAGATTTCAATTGAATTCATAATTTTAATACATTTAAAAATTAATAAAAAAAATAAAAAAAAACACAAATCCAATTAATCCCGCCTAGGTCTTGGAGGCCCTTTCTACCCGACTAGCACCTAGCGCTTTATAAAACACTATTATTTGTTGTGTAGTCGTTTACACAACTTATAAGAAGCTCATAAATCAGTTTTACCAAATAATCCAACAATATATCATTATTTAGAGGCCATACTTACAAAACATTTGAATGATTATATTTATAGTTACATTAACTCATAAGCATAAGCTAAAGTCACCAGTAATAAATTCAATTCAATTTTATTCATAAAATTTATAAACTTCATCGATACAATATATTGATTCAAATGGAATTCCTTACAATAATAAAAATTCCATATATGCTCTTTGTTACAAATCTTGGCTTCTCAAAATTTAATGCAATACTTCGAAATTTATTGTGGTTGTTTCACGAGATAGAGATTGTGTTTTTGATAGCTTATAATTAAGAGTAATTAATCAATTAAAAGTTAACCAACACAATTTGAAATTGAAGTCGTGTTGAGCTCATCTAAAGGAAACCAACATTTCAGAATTTGAATTCATGCGGCACCAAATTCATAAAGTTCAGGAAGTTCTTTTTTTTAAAACTTGCTACTACTACAATATTAAAACAAGAAAAACTTCACCTCATACATATCCGAACCCAAATCTATGACCTATGAAATTACAAATTTGATCTCAACCATTAGAGTAAAACATTTGCTGCCAGTTCATCAAGTTATTTTCTAGTTATTTCACAAAATTCAAAAGGCATTTTACATTACTTATAAACTGACCAAACCAATTGATAAACACTTTTACTTATTTTTCAAACCCATTAGATGGGCTTTTGGAGATAATAGCTATCCAACGCAAAGTAAATCCATATTTCTAATAAAATTGAGAATAATGGTTTACAAAATTAGAAAAAGAGGAGCACGGTGTGTGATATCTTATTACATCAAAACAGATATATATAAAATGTATCAGAAAGTCAAATCCCTGCAAAATTCAAACTAACCTTTTGTGCAGTGTTATAGTTAAAACTCTAACTACTTTTGGTCTATTATGGCTCAGCCTCCCTCTTTACAATTTCCACCACCAAAACACAAAAAAAAAAAAAAAAAAAAAAGGTGCCCCCTTTGTCCATCTTTGCAAGAAGAGACAAACAATACAACATCTATCGGCTTATATTTACCACCATACCCCCCGAAGAATAATATAAGTCAGCATTTTCCGTTATCTATGTTAACCCCGTAAAGATGCAAAACTGTGCCACGCACTCCTCCGCCCTGTTCTATGACCAGTTACATTTCGAAAAGGTTCGATTGTGAAACAAAGAATTACCTGCCTTTGTCTAATTATCGTCTTCGGTAATCGAGGCGAAGGATAGCGGTCTGAATTTGTAGCCATCGCCATCGTAGAACTTGTTTTGGAATTCCACCCAATGAAGACGCAAGGCGTGTAGGAACGCACTGAGCGATTCCATCATTAGAAGAACGGCGGTGGTGGCAGCCGAAAACACTAAAAACCCCACTAACCGAATAACAAAGCTGTCATACCTGTCACCGCAAAAGTTGCATGAATTTCATGAAGCAGTTGGAAACATCGTAACCTGAAAGATATCTCATCTCGTAACAGACAAGACGATATTCTGACAGAACATTTTCACCAATGTGGGTGGTCTGACAATTGAAAATCAATGGATAAGATCTAACGGTTCTGCTGGGTGGGCCAGTTGTAAATTTTTAATCTGATCCACTGATTTTCAATCCAATGGCCGGGATCGATGGAAATCACAGTGTGAAAACTACTTCATAAGACTCGAACCATTACAGACCCCATGATTAAAATCTCTACCGATTAGCTAAGAAGCATGCGTGTACAATAACATATGGAAGATCTACTTTAAGGGCATGTTTGGGATTTTGCTTCCCCAACTATTGTCCTGAAAAGCTCGACTTACAAACTTTTCATAGAACAACATATTATAGTCTTGGACCAAAGATTTTGACTCTTAATAGTAACTAATTAGAGTCTGCTTGCAATTAATTGATTTTGATTTCCCAAGGTCAAAATCTATTGTCACGGGGAAAGCTTAAAAATGGAGTTTTTCAGTTAAGTGGTCCTAAATTTGATTTATAAACGAAGTCACAGACCAATCAACAACTTCAAAACTATCACAAGCACATTGAAATTCAGAGTTAAAACTATCACAATCACAAACTGGCCCTAAATTTGATTCACAAACTCAGTAACAAACCAATCAACAACTTAAAACTATCACAAGCACATTGAAATTCAGACTTTCTACTTTACTTCAATGTGTAAGATGACAGACAAAGCAATATGAAGAACTTCAAGTTACGACAATACATAGCGTATAACATTTTGCACAATTGAAACATAAAAATACTTACCCCCAAGTAAGTAGGAGGACTCTCTCATAAAAAACAGTAGACAATTCTGAGTGTGCCAAGCTGTACAACAAAGCAGGAAAATGTGGAGAAAAAACAATTGTTAAAGCCCCTCCTCAACCCTTAAATATCCCAAACAAAAAAAAAAGTAATGTTATAGCACCTTAAAGCCCAGAGCCGAAGATATGAAGCGGTATTTGAAACTGCTCCAAGAACAAATTCAATGGAGTGTATCATTTGGTGCACGAATACCTCGCTGAAATTAAAATCATCATGATGTGATCGAGCAGATCCAGGCTCCAAATCAAGGTCCTCCGAGGTTCCAAGAAGCCCATAGTTGCGACCTTGAAATCTCTATACAACATAAGGAAAAAACAAATGGAGTTGGAAAAGTTTCCAATAAGCTAATGCCCATCATGGCATAAAAAAAAAGAATTTCTAGTCCTAGTTGAATCTAATGAAAATCATTCAAGGATCATAAACTCCAATCAAAAGACGTTCAATGAAAAATAATATGAAATCAAAACTCAAATTTTTTTCAGAGCCAATAACCATCCAATGACTATGATTTAGATTTACAATAAAATAGAACTAAGGAAAAAGATTCACTAAATTTGAATTTTGGTACATTTGTAAACTTCAGTCAATCTTAACCATCCATCCAGTTTTAATGGTTGAGATTGACTGAAATTTACAAATGTACCACCTACCAAATTTAGAGATATTTTATCCCAGAACTAAAAAATGATAGCCAAAGTCGATCACTAGCCAGCACAATCATAAAAGAGTGATGACCACAAAAGGAAGTCACACACCACTTAACAACTGTTATTCTGTTACCTCTGTGTGGATCTTCTTCAAAATAAATGGTTTAGGAAATAGCATCCATGGAACTGCAATTAGAGCCAAAAGCAACAACAGGATCTGAAAAGTCAACCATCAATTCACCCTCATGAGAACTAACATCATACATGCAAAAACATTGCAAATGGGTGATTACATCATGTAAAATCCAATATAGAGCACCTGCAACGGTCTCTGGCCCCAGAACAATTCATTCTCACCAAGTTCCTCAGTGGGACTCAAAAACATGTAAATCATAACATGGTAAAGGTCTGCCTGAGAACCAGAGCACCACTTGATGATAATGAGAAGCGCAAGGTACCCAAATAGAGAGTTCAGGAAAATCATCTGTGGCACAAACTGATACCTAATACAAAGACTCGAATTAACCTTACATGGGAAAATATTATATACATCCAGATGTACATAAATGGATACTGAGCAGAAAGGAAAGGCCTTGCAACAGGATGAGGAAGCGGAAAGGATGAGAAATAAACCTTATATCTATTGAGCTGCCAAAAAAGCGTGCGTTAAAATAACTTAAAATGATTCCAACATTCATCTGAGCAACACCCAACAGTATAGACATCTTCATCTTGAGAGAGTTCAAGAAGGGAAGTTCTGAACGACTTCCACGCCAACTGGGATCCACCCCAAATGGGTACGTATCGTGTACTTTGATTAAACCAACGGTACGTGAATCACTGTTCAAACGATTGAAGATAAACATTAACTAAGGTTAGTAACAGAAATCATTTAAGCTGAAAAGAAAATCCACAATGAATTGACCATTATCTAGATGGCACAGAGAACTAAAATTTTAATCCAAGTTTCACAATAGATATCGCTTTGCTTTTTCTATAAATTTAAACTGGTGTTATTACTACTTTGCCCTTATTAATCAATGTCATGTAAATGATAAAGAGTTAGTGTCTGATAAATTAGGGTAAATGAATTCTTACTTGGCCATGTTACTAGTCTTAATATTTAATTTGTGATTAAGTGTGTGTATAATATTTGGCACACAAAATAGAAGATTCAGGCTACAAAATAAGGTGCAGGAGACTATTGATTTTAAATTCATAACATTAAAACAAGTTACTTCTTCCATTACTATTGATTATGGACTCTAACTTAAAGATGATAATGATATATTGACACGGTGCACATTCATTTTAGTTTCTTTTCTCACTATTCAGGAAATTATAAACATAACTTCCATAATTTATAAGTAGCGAATAAATATAATAAATCCCAAAGCCAAATATGTTGGTTAAACACAATCCAATTCCAAAATATGAAAGAATTTTATATCCACTATAGTATGCTATCAATTAGAAGAATCACCAAACCACATTACAGATAAACAAAGAAATGGTTCTAATATAAAAAGTTAAGTGTTTCAACAGGAAATGAAAAATCTTACCTGCACGTGTTGTCCCGGCATTTGTAAGCAGAATTACCAAATATGTGAAAAGGGATAGAAAAGAACTCATTGTAAATCAGACCGCAGTAAATGGAGAAAAGTGCCATTAAAAGAATCACATAGCGACCACCATGAAGTATTTCCATAAAGCTCCCAGGCTTCTGCAATGAATTGCAAAAGCAAGTTAATTCTTATAGGGTAATTCCAAATATAGGTAGTAGAAAAAATATAAATAAGGTTATAACTTATAATTGAACCACAAATAAAAAGAAACTAAATCATTTCACAAATGTAGAGGGAAATTAAGAAATTAGCATCATAAAACATCAACTTTAACTGAATATAGTCATTTAGTAGCACTAATCTTTTACTTTTGTAGACTTAAATTCTATGCTGACAACAACAAATCCTTGGTGCTGAAAGTCTTGAAAATAACTACCCATTTTCAGCGAACATTTTGGCTAAAACAAAAGCCTCATTTCAAGCCAAAAATATTTTGAGAGAAATCCCAGTCACAAAAACAAAGTAGCAGTACTAAGAAATATTTCTTCAGGTGAGATACTTAAACTCAAAGTTTCACGATAAAACATTTGAAGAGGAATCATACCTGAGAACTGAGCTTATTTTCCCATACTATGAGGACTAATGCTCCAAGCAGCAAACATATTCCATGGCCCCAGTCTCCAAACATCACCGCAAAAAGAAAAGGAAAAGTAATAACAGTATAAACTGTGGGGTTTGCTTCTTGATATCTAGCAACACTGCCAAAGAATTGTTGCGTCAGTCCCTTGAACAAATCAATGAATGAGATACAAAACAAATTACAAATTGCCAGATAACAATAACAATAAAAGCAAGTTATTAGTGACTTAGTGCCAATAAAAAAAATACAATTACCAAAACAAGCTAAAGCAAAATCAAGTGACCTTTTCCATAATGATCATATAACAAATTCCACAAATTACACTTTGGAGGACATGCTATGCAGGCAACTTCCTCTGCAGACAAATCTGCCAACCACTTTATGTTACGCAGTAGACAGGTAAAAAATTTAAGCTGTCCTGAATTGATATCCATTATTATAAGTTTAAGCTTATAGTAAATGCAAAATATTTCTATCATTACTCTAACCCATTCCTAATTTGGGTGGAATAGATCAAGTAGCTTGTACACTCCAACCAGAAACTTGAACAAAGAAGAAACATCCTAGAAGCCAAAAATAGTTGTTTGTTGCTTCTTGCTTAAGCAATTTCAAAAATGCATTCATATACTAGAGTTGTAGATGGCAAAGATGCTATCACACAAACATTAACATTTACACAGCCATGGATCACAGCAGAACTCACTCTTAAGATCTCTCCTTACTCGTATCACCATTACTTCTTTTACAAGTACAGTGCAAATATTAAGGAATGTTTTCTCAAAACTGAAGAAAAAAACAGTGAGAACACCTGTACCCACAAGCATTGAAAGAATTGAGATTAAATACTAACCCATATGCATCAACTATTTCCTGAAATGCAGCTGTAAAACGATTTGTTCTGAAATATGTAGGAGGTGACTCTAGAGCTTCCATCACATGAAATATTATGCCCACCTGGGAACTGCTATCGAATGTGGCACGTTGCAGTGCCTCCTGAATCTGTTAATCAGAGAATATGACTTGACTTGAATATAATTTTAGTTTGCAAATATTTACACACACGTATATATAGAAAGAAGAAAGAGCATCAATCATACAGCATACAAGGTACCTGGGCTTTTGCGAACAAAGGACACCAACCCTCTCCAACGAGACATTTTTTTGTAACGTCGAAATTAAGCATATTCAACGTGTTATATACTGCTTTCTCCCTCCCTACCTGCACAGAAAATACAGTAACACATATAATGCCATCCAATATCTTTCAAATTGCACATTAAACAAGCAACAGAAGTAAATGAAGCATATAATGGAGTAAGACTGACCATTTTCATCCAATTTGTGAGGTGGAATCCAACAGAAGCAAGGGCCTTATTCCGATGGCGCGTTCCAGCATCAAGTGTGGCTTCAAGTTCAGAGAGGCGTGACAAAACCTAAAACCAATAAGAAGTTTTATCCAACGACAAAATTACAAAAAAAAGGTTTAAAAAAACCTAGCACCTGGGAGCATCACTAGGAAACTCATAGAAACTGTCGTTTCCACATTTAATTTTCGTTTCGGAAATCGAAACTCACCAAAACCAATCAAAAATGTTCTGGGTTGTCTTTGTAAATAAAAAAATAGAATTTCAATCCCTGAGTAAAAGAATCCGGTTCTGGCGAATTATCGTCCCATTTTTACTACCTCTCTTCTAACCTAAAATTTGTTTTTCAATTAATACTCTCAATCAAATAATTTGCAACTTTTTCATGCTTTCTCGTAGTTTATAATCTTGTTTCTTTTAGCTATTGTGTCATTCTTCTATTTTCTAAAAGAAGAAAGTCATATGAATGCGTATTTTTTATTTGAACATTCACAAATATATCCCTTTGAATTCATTTTTATGATACCCACAATTTCCGTTTCCTATAGATTTTAGAAGTCGTGTTTCCCAGAGTAGATTCCATTTCCATGCTACATAGCTGGATATAGTAAATAAGATGATCCCCGTAGAGAGAAGAACAAATCAAGGGCACATGATCCTCACATAAAAAATAATAAAAATGATAAAATAAGAACGTAAAGCTGCATCATTACAAGACTTACTTCTCTAGTTATTTGCCTCTGTTTAGTAACATCTTCTGGTACAGGATAGCAGTTTGCTCCAAATGCTTCACAAATTTTCAATATTTTTGTCCTTGCCTGTTCCCCAGAAAAGAAAACAACAAATATTGTCTTCTCAACCTGCAGAGATCAGTTCCGAGTAATGAGCTACAGCATAAGATTCAATCACTCGTTTATAAAAGCAGCAATATCAATCATGTGAGGCAGGCTAATGTTAAAGGAAGAACCATTTCAGTTGACACAGGATCCATAATCTCTTCATCTGCTACAGCCTGATTGAAAAGCATATTACCCCTTGTAGCCCGAAATAACATCCTTTCAAATCTTGGGACTTTTGATCTAGGTATAATGCCACTAATAAATCTCAAGCCTGACTGGTTTGATGGTACAGACCTCAGCTCCTGTATAAACCAGAATCTGTCAAGATGATAATAATAGGCATTAATTCTGCAGAACAATAAAGAAACAATGATAAGACCTGTTCAAGTAGTGAGGTAGTTTCAACATAACCATCATTTGTGTAAACATTTTCATTTAGTTCTGTATCCTCTGAGATTGCATGACTATGACTTGATACAAGAAAGCCAACTGCCTGGAATAAAGAAAGAAAAATAAGCGTGAATGTCCCACCTCAGCACACTAATTAATTAAATAAGTGGCACCAAGTATTTTACCTTTTGCAACACCAATTTAAATTCTAGAAGCTCATTGTATGATTGTTGAAGTTTCTCACTGTTAGAGTTCATTTCAATCAGCTCATGTTCATGTTCAGCAAGTCGTATCTAACAAATTAAAGTAAAAAAACAAAAAGGATGTCAGAATAAAAAATCATAGTTCATACACTACATATATTGAATTGGCTAGTGTAATTATTGACTACTGGTTACAGTTTTTGCTATCATGCACAAGTAAAAATAGAGCAAACGTCACTTGACTTTGACTATCGTTTCGCTACTATAGCTTCAAGTTAACATGATTTAAGTGAATATTTGATCATGTCCCGCCATGAGTCACTGTTTTGCCAAATCTATGCTGAAAAAGATTGAGAGGCAATAATTTGACTATAAAATCAACTTAAGAGTCATGCTATGTGAGCTCCACTAATGCAATGTTGGCGACAAAAATCCCCAATCAATCGCAGACTATAAACAAAAATGAAGTAAAGTTTGTGTGAGTTTATGTTACTAATGGGGCGTAGTGGAGCTGACATGGAGTCTCATAAACTTTGACAGGTCCATGGTCAAGTCATGTCACAAAAGTTTTTCAACAAAGACTTAGAGGGCAATTAGTAACAATGACTTGCCTATGAAAAAAATAATGGTTATTTGTGGCACAAATTTAGTGAAGCTTAGGAAAAACATAAGCAAAGTCGAGTGGCTATATAATGAAAAATCAAACCTTAATAAAAAAAAACATGTAAAATTGTAAACCTCTAATTCCTCTAATTCAATATCTGGTTCCACGACAGGGAGTGCAGTATATAGCACACCAGCTTTCTTGATTTGATCTTTGAAAAATCGCAGCTTTCTGGACATCTCCCCACACCGTTTTACCTATCAATTATGAAAAATCTCGCAAACATGTAAATTTTCCAAATGAATGGCACTCAGCAAATGCAAGCCAATATATTAACAGTGGCAAAATACTATTCTGAGCATCACGTCCAAAGTATTCTGCAGAAAATGTCATGCAATACACAAAAAGATGGTGAATTTATCATAAGCAACAACGACATCATTTCTTTCTATCAACCCCAAAAAATATTCAGCCAATCAATTGGCATGGTCCTGCCCCTTGATTTTATATTTCAACAAACTCTGAAAAATACTATGGATAGCAACTGTCTGACTCCTGCTTAATTCAAACTTATTTTGGTGCAAAAACCTTCAGAAAACACCTCCATATTTTGCAAGGAATTCCTGTACCTAGTTTGTCCTAATGAATTTCTTCACAAAGGTCATTATCAAGAACAGGACAGAGGAAATGCAAGGTATATCGGGCTCCTATTGCACAGCAGAAGAAGACTAAAAGTAACTTTTTATGGGCAGCACAAGTAGCACCAAAAGCACATTCATTATTCATGTTCAGTATTTAAAATAATGAACCACAATCTCAGGTGATATTTGAATCTGCTGTAGATGAATTCACAAAAGTCTATTTATCCAAGTCCAGAATTTTACAATTATAGCATGAGTTCCTGAAAGAGTATATGATTTACCTGATTAACGAATGTCCTCTGGAAAGGACTTTTATCAGCATTCAACTGTCAAGAGGAAAAGAAATGACATTAGTGCATCTGATTATCATTGGTAGACATACCTCTGTAGTCGATGTGTACGCAATATCTTCCAAAAATATATATAATAGGACATCATATTATGCTAATAGCCTAATACTTTACAAAAACAAGAAGCTAAGCAAATTTTGACTCAACAATAGCTGCTTAGAGAATGAATAAGTGTGTCTCAAGTGCCAGACTGACAGCTCAAACAAACAGTACACAAAAGTTAAAATATATAATGCTTTTATGTTCAAAGAGATGTAATAGGAAAAACAAAACTAAAGTCCATCTCACATTTTCCTCTGCCAAAGAAGTCATAGTACCATCCAGAAATTGGCAACCATAATGCAGGACTGTTAAAAGCAAGAGGCTTGGGACATATTGCAAACAAAGCCTATACTATGCAAAACTAAAACAATTTCACAAAACTGTCAAAGGGCCTGTGATGCAATGGTGGATGCATCATTGCACAATATAGAATGCAACTTATGTTTCATGGGAACTAAGGATTTTGTCATTTTAAGAGCAGATTGATATTGAAATAAATAGGGATCTAATGCAAAGATGAACTAAATATGCTATTAATTAAAGCTAAGATCTGCTTCTGGAAGCAAATTTTTTTGAAGAAACTAGTTTCCAAAATGTTTGATTATAACATCGCCCAATCCATTTTCTAAAATTTTCCAAATCAGGAACGTCTCTGCAACGCGGAAACAATTAATATCAAAGTTTCCAAGTATCATAGAATAATGAAGCCTCTCCAATTTAAGAGAATCCACAGAAATTTACAGCTTTTAATTATTGACATGTACTAAAGTCAGCCATTGTAGCTTCCACCCATCACACAGAATAAAATATGCTATAATAAGGGTGTGTTTGGAATTTGGAAGAGAGGAACGGAGAGGTGAGAAAACGTATTTAGACAAGTGCTATGTACATATGCATCTCCTTCCTACTTTATATCTAGTCATCGTATTTCTGTTATTCTCTATCTGTAAAATAAATGCAGGATAAAGACCTGACCAGTAAGTATGTAATACTGACAAAGTCAGACAAATTACGTAACACCCATTTGCTTAAAAAAGTACTTGGATTACAGAGCATCTGATCGATAAGCCTACTGCAACACTCCTAAAACCTAAAGAATACGAAAAATGGGACAACTTAAGCCGTTATAGTAATCTAATAGAATGAAGCACTTAAAACAATGCGAAATAACCTCTGAACAATGATCAAATTGCAAAAGCAGAATAATTCAAATCCAAATACACTGCAGAAGATGTTCCGATACAACTAAATTATAAATATCTCCAATTACTAGGGCAATTCACAAAGAAAACATATTAACACGAATCATACAATTATAATAAAAAGGAACAAAACAGAATCATTTGATTCCACTTCAATAAATAAAATCAAAAACATAAACATACAGAATCCAAAGAACATTATTACGAAGTAGAAGAAAAACCGAAAGAGGGATGGGATCTAAGTAGAAAAAAACATACGTCGCGGAATTGAAAAAGGCCGAGTTCACCGAGATAAGAGACGGCACGATGAGCGGACTCAACGGGAATGATGAGCTGAACAAAAGACATCTTCTCAGAGCGCATCAGATCCATCGGAGGAAGGCCATCAATGAACTGATCCATTTTGTGGAGAACCATAGAACAAAGAGTCCAAAAAATTGTCCCTCTCAAAGAAGAGAAGAGAGGAAGTTCAAATTGGGGGATCTAAGAGAAAGACTCAGATCTGAAAGTAAATAAAAATGGAGTATTTTACTGTGAATTGTTTATATGTATGGTGTTGAAGAAGAAAAGAGAAGAGAGAGTGCATTTTTGGGCTTCGCCATTGTCAACTGCCATCTGATGGAAAATTCGTTTTATTTTTTTCTAATTAATGGTAATTGTCCCTCGTAATTTTTATTATTTTATTAAAATTATGATACGTTGTTAATTGGTCATTTTTTTGCCTTTACTGTTTCTTAAAATTATTTATATACTTTTAATATTTAATTGTAAATTTTATCGAATGATTCTTAAATAAAAATATTTTATATATGAAATATTAAAAAAAC
>CATIWQ010509371.1:0-10366 GCA_949673415.1 Euphorbia schlechtendalii
TCTTAATGGAGAGTCAACCAAATCGCATCTTCATATAAGCGTTATATGCATACTCGAATATTTCCTTCTCTTAAGCATAGTATAAAGTATAAAGGACATAGAAAGCACACTTTGATTAATTTCTCTCAAGGCATTTTTAGGTAACCTAATATGCTAAAATACTCTTAGTGGTTGCATTTTATGCTCCATACCGCTCTCCCCTTTTTTCAGTGGCTGCATTTTATGCTCCATACCACTCTCTCATCTTTTTTCTTTTAAGCATATGTTTCTGAAGTACTTTGTACTTTGCAACCATTTTTCATGCTATGATTTCTTTTCTTCTTTTTCACTCATTGAAAGGTTGCAATTTCTGCTTCGTACTATTCCTCACCTTTTGCATAACTCATTGTTTATCCTCTCTTTCTTTTGATTTTTCTTTTAATACCCTTATCCTTTATTGATTAATTTCGAAGTATTATGGCTATAGTTTCCCAACACTTTAAACACACTCAATACTTAAAGGACTTAATTGAGATTTGCATATAAAACTCATAGTAAGAATACCATTAGATATTACTCCACTTAAACTTATCGAAAGCATTAAACTAAAACTATACAACTTATACTAATTCATGTTGCATTGAAATATATATTGAAACTTACTTGTAATGTTTCTCTCGAATGTTACTCACCACTCATCCTTGCCAAATGCTAAATGTTGTGCTAAAAACAGTCATACCCTCAATGTGCGCTTAAACTTGAAACAAAAATTTTGTTCAAAATTTGCACTAACATTAAACTTGTAATACCTGAAACTCAACATAACCTTGGACAAATATTAGTAAAGTATAAGAATAGATTATGTATAAATGACACGAAAATCAACAAAAATTTTCAAATTCTTCAATTTTTTTTATTTTATTCAATTTTTTTTATTGTACGGGATTTTTACAAATGTCCCCCCACACTTAAAGAACATAATGTCCTCATTGTGAGACATTTAATAAAAATCAAAATTTAAAAACTAAAGCTAGTCTAAAAATGATTGAAAAAGAGAAAGTAAAGAAAAGAATAAACCTGTTTTAATGTGAAGGAGAATCCGAGGGACTAGGATTGAATTGATAATTTTGTTTCCTAAAGAGTGAAAGTAATTTTCAAAGCATCAATTTGTTACTTTTCTTTAGAATCTTCATGTGTCTTTTCATAACTCCAAGTTCCACTAAGCAATTGTCCAACTTTAGTTGAATGCTCGCCTTCCAATCTTCCGGAGCTTCATCTTCTTCTTCTTCGTCTTCTTCTACTTTAAGAATCAGGGCTTTTCCATGTCGACGGCTAACGGTTGGGTTTGATGGTCCAATGAAAGAATCTTCATGAGCCAAGTTGCGCTTTTTGGTGCTGTTGGAGTAGGAGTTGAAAGAATATACACCATTGTTCTCCTTAAGTAATATGGTGTTCTACAAATAAGTCCCATCCATGTAGCGAAAATACTCACCCGGTTGTTGGACATAGGGGAGTTCACCTCTTACACCCAAGATGATAGCGGTGATAATTTCGGCCGCTCCAATCTTATTTCTCATGCTTGTTGAGTTCTTCTTCCTGATATCCCATATGATATCCATGAATTCCATGTTTTGTTTCATCAAAGCGCAAGAAAGAACAAACAAGTCTTTCT
The DNA here is from genome assembly GCA_949673415.1 of Euphorbia schlechtendalii. Lineage (NCBI taxonomy): Eukaryota > Viridiplantae > Streptophyta > Magnoliopsida > Malpighiales > Euphorbiaceae > Euphorbia > Euphorbia schlechtendalii. The sequence goes on from CATIWQ010509371.1 coordinate 1,652, forward strand.
ATGGAACCTTAGTATTCTCTACTCGATAAAATACCGAAGTGAAAAGGTATTTGTGGAGAAGAAGAATGCATTCATCCTTAATAAGTTTGTTATGAGAGTTTTTGGGATCAAAGACTCTCTTACCCGATAATTCTGCCCAAAACTCAATTTGGTTGAAAAGAATCCATCATGCTTGATAAATTGACAATCTCGAATCCGAACCATTCGCCCATCATCTCTCTTATCATGGTGTATTGTTGTCCTTGATTTCGAAACTAAATCACCCTCTTCCTTGGATCTTCATAATCAAATGTTACTAGACATTCGAGAATCCAATCTCGATTTTGTGGAAAATGCAAATCCAAAAACTTTGGGAGTCCAAGAGCCCAAAGATAAACCTCCATTTCTCTACGGAAATTCAATGTTTCTAAGAAGACCAAATCAGGAATATCATACCGGTGATATCCAATTTGTTGAGCTTTTGAAAGCTTTTACCTTCTTCTCTTATCCTTAGAGGGAAAGGACAATCATACTCTTCTTGTTATGATTGGGTTTCTCTTCTATTTGTTGATTTCTTGACAAGAGTCATATTTGTTTGAAGTAAAGGGTTGAAAAGGTTTTGAATGCAAAAGGTTGAAGATGAAGAATTTTAGAGATTTGTAAGCTTTTTGAAAGGTGTGGTGGCTAGGGTTCAACTTGGACCTAATTATAGAGCTTTAAGATGTCTATAATTGGTCATAATTGATAATATAGCCTTTAATGCTCAAAGCTAGCCGTTAATGGCGGTTTTAGCCATCTGTCAAGTGTCTGATCACGATCTGTAACGGTTACAATTTACCCGTATCGTGATCACAAAGGCCAGTCGCTATCGTGACTTTCTTCATGATAGAAATAGAATGTTTGATATTCAATATTCACGAGGGCAAATTGCTTCGCGGTCGCGATCTTCTTTATTCTTCATATTTCTTCAATTTTTAGAATTGTACCTATAAAAACTTAAAAACAAAAAACAAACAAACTTTGTTAAATATAAAAGATAAATATTTACTATGATACCTTGATTTTCTTCAGGATGATGATAGTAATTGAAAATCAACATCTTATTGTTCAAATTTCATTTCAAGATAAGGTTTGCATTGTTAACCGTTGGCTCGGAATATTTCTTTATGTTCGAATTTTAATTCCAAAGCTCCATTATCAAACACTTGAATAACTTCATAGGGTCCTTTCCACTGAGATTAGAGTTTTCCAGGGAATAAACGAAGTATGGAATTATATAATAGAACTCTATCCCCAACTTTAAACTTCGTTTCACATATTTTGGCATCGTGCCACCATTTTGTTTTCTCTTTGTAGATCTTTGCATTTTCATATGATGACAAACGTATTTCTTCTAACGCATTTAAATCCACCTTTCTTTTGTCACTAGCTTTGTGTAAATTCATATTTAAATTCTTCAAATCCCATAAAACCTTATGCTCTAATTCTACTAGTAAATGACAAGCCTTTCTGTAAACCAACTTATAGGGAGTCATACCAATAGGTGTCTTAAAAGCTATTCTATAAGCCCATAATGCATCGTTTAACTTAGTAGACCAACCCTGCCTAGAATTTGAGACAGTCTTCTCAAGAATCCACTTTATTTCCCGATTAGAAATTTCTACTTAAACATTAGTTTGAGGGTTATATGGGGAAGCAATCCTATGATTAACTCCATACTTTTGCATCAAGCTTTCAAAAGTCTTATTGATGAAATGTGAACCTCCATCACTACTAATGGTCCTAGGAACTCCAAATCTACTAAATAATTGCTTAAGAAACTTAGCAACTACTCTAGCATCATTCTTACTATAGCATTAGCCTCAACCCATTTTGAAACATAATCAACTGCAACCAGAATGTAATTATTAACGTTGGATGTAGGAAATGGTCCCATGAAATCTATACCCCAAACATCAAAAAGCTCTACTTATAAGATGTTTTTCAATGGCATCTCATCCCTTCGACTTATGTTTCCTGTTCTTTGACAATTATCACATTACTAACATAATCTCTAGGATCCTTGAACAATGTTGGCCAATAAAATCCACTTTCTAAGACTTTAGTAGCAATTTTTGTTGGTCCTAAATGTCCTCCATATATGCTATCATGGCAATGACTCAAAACTGAAGAAAAGTTAGTATCATCTATACATCTACAAATAATACTGTCAGCACATACCTTAAACAAATAAGGGTCATCCCACATAAATGATTTAATATCTTCAACGAATTTCTTCTTACCATTAGAATCTAAATCAGAGGGTGAAGTATGCATAACCAAATAGTTTGCATAATCAAAATACCATGGACTAATAGTACTTTTAACAAACATTAGATTTTCATCTGGACAGAATTCATTAATATCACAAGTTTCACCTATAGGTCCCTTATCATCTTCTAGACGAGATAAGTGATCAGCTACGGTATTCTCACTTCCTTTCTTGTCCCTTATTTCTAAGTCAAATTCTTGTAAAAGAAGGACCCACCTAATTAATCTAGGTTTGGCATCTTTCTTAACAAACAAATATCTCAAAGCAGCATGATTATTCTAAACTATTACTTTAGACCCTATCAAATATGATCTAAACTTGTCACAATCATACACAATTGCTAACATCTCTTTTTCAGTGGTGGTGTAATTGCATTGTGCAGAAGACAAAGTGTGATTTGCATAATATATTGCATGCAAACTCTTTTCATACCTCTGACCTAGTACACAACCAACAAAAACATCACTAGGATCACACATCAATTCAAATGGTAGAGATCGATTTGGTTTCACTATAATGGGAGCCAAAACTAATGCTTGTTTTAAAGAGTTCAAGGCTTTTAAACAGTCATCAGAGAATTCGAACTTCACATTTTTAACTAATAAATTAGTTAAGGGTTTAGCTATAACCGAAAAATCTTTAATAAACCTTCTGTAAAATCCAGCATGGCCTAGAAATGATCTTACTCCCTTAACATTTATGGGAGGAGGTAATTTCTCTATGATTTTGGTTTTTGCTATATCTACGTGAATTCCCTTATCATCTATCTTATGACTTAATATTGTACCTTCATTAACCATAAAATGACATTTCTCCCAGTTCAATACAAAATTAGTTTCTTCACACCTAGCAAGTACTTTATCTAAATTTTCTAGACATGTCTCAAAAGAATCTCCATATACTAAGAAATCATCCATGAAAACTTCCATAATATCCTCCACATAACTACTAAAAATAGCCGAAACACACCTTTGAAAAGTAGCCAGAGCATTGCATAAACCAAAAGGCATTCTTCTATTAGTAAATGTACCAAATGGACATGTAAAAGTGGTTTTATCCTAGTCATCTGGCCTAATATGAATTTGAAAATGTCCAGAGAATCCATCTAGAAAATAGTAAAATGCATGACTTAATATCCTTTCCAACATTTGATTTATAAATGGTAAAGGGAAATGGTCTTTCCTAGTAGCTGCATTTAATTTTCTGTAGTCTATGCAAACTCTCCATCTAGTTGTTGTCCTCGTAGGAACTAAGTTACCCTTTTCATTATGAAATACGGTAATACCTCCCTTTTTGGAACACATTGAACAGGGCTGACCCATTCACTATCTGAAATTAGATAGATAATTCCTGCATCTAGTAACTTAATTATTTCCTTTTTAACAACTTCCTTCACGTGAGAATTTAATCTTCTTGGGCTTTCTATCTTGGGTTTACTATCATTTTCCAAATTTATAGAATGCATCACTATATTAGGGTTAATCCCTCTAATATCGGAAATTTTCCAACCAATACTCCTAATTCTACCCTTTATTGTTTCCAATAATGCTTCTTCCTGCAGACTAGATAACTTACTAGAAATGATAATGGGTAGGGAATTGTTGCTTCCTAAAAATGCATACTTCAAATGAATAGGCAATTGCTTCAATTCTACTAAGGGTGGTTTATCTATAGAAGGTGGTACAGGATCATCTTCTCTAACTAATTTTTTTATTTCAGAGGAAAATTCTAAATTTTCAAGGGATTCCGATGTTGACTCTTCAAGAGATGTAACATGACATATTTCATCTACGCATGAATCAATTAAGTTATCAATCATGAAATCACTACAAAACTTATCCCAATGTATATTAGCAAACATTTTGACTCAAAACAAACACAATCAAAAATAAAATAAAAACAGAATATGAAAATATGAAAACATACCGTACTCTCCAATAATTAATCTCTAGAACGCACTTACCTTCCCCGACAACGGTGCCAAAAACTTGATCGCAAGGTTTTTTGCTATACTCGTTCCGAAAGATATTTCCTCGGTAACGGTGCCAAAAACTTGATCGCAAGGTTTTGACTCTAATGACTCTCAGAGGTTATATTCTAAAATGAAGCCAAAAACCTTGTTCCCTACTTTTCTAGCGATAAGATAAAAGTTCAAAATATGAACATGTGTTGCAAATACCACTTATCTAAATAGAAAAATGGTGACCATTGCAAGTATGCAGTTATGATGTAGTTTTAAAAGATACCGATCCCACAAGGAAGGACCAGCTCTAAAGATCAACAAGAGAAATGGAATAAAGAAAATAAAATAGATTTGATTTTAGTTGGGAGGATTGGAATGATGGATGAATAGATAAATGTATGAAAGATCAGAGAAGATAAAACTATATAGATTTTCCCTATGAACAAGTATAGCAAAGAAAACATGCAAGGTCATAAAAGATATTACATTCACTAGATTAATTTAACAAACTCGGTTCTAGACACTCAGATATTCAATTATTCACCATAGAGCAACACATGAAATGACTTTTCCAAATCTAGCGCAAATGAATTAAGACGATTATAAAACCTAGACAACAATATTACTATGCCTAGTACGGGCACTCTCACATAGCCATATTTAGCAAGTTACCATTCCAAAAATGTTGGCTCACTAAACAGCGTTATATCACAGATCCAGTGATTATACACAATCTCATTAACCCTGAAACTACTCTTAAAGTTAGCTCAAAAGCATATAACTTGATTAATATAAAAGACTCAACACGAAATACATATTATGACACATAGACATATCATCAACTTTGAATTAGAAAGTATAAGTCGAAAGCAAAGCAAAGTTGTAAGGTATGCAAGTGAAAGTTAAAGTTTATCAAACCGTATCCACTCATTAATGGGAGTCATCAATTATCACAATTCCTGCGTCTGCTTTGAATTTGGTGTTGACTCATACAGAACCATCGCTAGGATGCTATTCTTTGTGAATATCAAATAAATAAATGTTGAAGAATGAAAAATTTTATTGATAAGTGATTTGCAATTATACTTCTAAAATAATCGCTCGAATATGTTGAGAAATCTAGTGACCGAAATAAGGATTCGAATCACTTATACATTTTCTCGCTAACACTTATGAACGTAGCGAAAACTAGATAATTTTTCTCTCTATCTACACACAATACCGCTCAATGTCATGCAGTTAATACACACCCTCTTTGTTGTCCATGAAATTGGTGAGTTTGGAGCCCTATTTATAGAGTTTGAAGGGTTGCGTCTATCCATACGAAAAGTCATGACCATTAGCGAATGATTGCACCACTTCATTGTGATTGGTTGAGAAGCTTTAATCTTATCCACAATGGATAGGCACCTATTTATGATTGGTTAACTTCCAAAAGGAGTCTTTTTGTTTGGTAGTTGATGGTGATTGATGATGGTTGATCGTTCTTATCTAGCAGTTGGTAGTTTAGAAGATTTGACCAAAAAATCATCCAAGTCATGACTGTGATTACATGTCATGATTGTGAATACTTGTTTGGTAATTTTCTATTCTGAAGAATACTAAGTCATGACCGTGAGTGGTTGTCACGATCGTGAAATGTGTTTTTCTTCAGAATTCTGCTTGTAACTTTACCTATCTTTGACAGCTTCGATCCTAAACCAAATCTTTAAGTTCCACACATCTTTTCGCACCTTTTTCACTCTTTTTACATAGAAATCCACTTTAGATCATTTTACTCCCAAGATTTACCTAGTATCTGCATTTGAACCAAAAACAACTACATACCACGTGAAATCTTTTATATGAAGTATAAAAATGACTTAAACTATAGTGTTTAGTGTATTAAATTAGTATGATAATAAGTGTAATTATACACTTATCAGACCCCTAGCATACCTCTAGTCCTCGGATACCGTCTCTGGGCTTTAATCCACTAGTGAGTCATGCCTTCAATAGGTGGAGAAGCCTTTACAACGAGTAGACACAATTATAGAAAGTGCCCTCCTTTCTAACTATAGCTCAACTCAGTTTGGGTACCCTTCTAAAACTGTCACTCAAATTAAATAGAAAAGCAAAATTGGATTCAACTTATTGAAATGTTGAATCCTTACAATGTTAATCTAAGTAATTTCTCTCTATTACAAACAGATATGGGCTTTGATGTTTTCTAATTGCTTATGGTGGAATTTCTTTGAAAGCTAGAGTAATTTGCGTAGTGCTTTAGCTCTTAAGATATTCGAGTTGATTCACCAAGTTTGAACGTCTGCTCTAATCTTCTATTTATACTTTGAAGCTCTTTGAAGTAACCGTTGCAACCTTTACGATATTGTTGATCTTCAATTTCTCATATCTTCTAATCTTTTGAATCTTCCTGTTGGAGACAAATTCCAGGACGTTTAGAGATAGGAATTCAAAAGTTGAGGCATGATAAAATTACATTGTCAAAATCTCGTTTATCTTCAAGCAATCTAGTTCTAAGAGAGACATGTTAGAATGTAACGTGGAGTCTTCCCATTGGAGGACCTTGCTGACGTTGAAAAAAACGCGTAGAGAAACTTGAGACGCGGTGCATAATAGAAAATTCCTTTTACTTGGACTATAGCGAGGAATCTCTAACTTACAATGCTGACACTTTTTAGCTTTCTGAGGACCATGTTCGCCACTTTTCTACTGATAAGTTTAATAGTTTTTTTTGCAAGATTCGGCTATATATCAACGGTGCCAAAAACTTGTTCACATAAAATATAGGTGTTGTCAATACCCCTTATCAAAATAGAAAAATGATGATAACTGCAAGTATACAATTGCGATGTAGTTTTAAAAGATACCTATCCAACAGGGAAGGACTAGTTCTAAAGATCAACAAGGAAGATAAAATTAATAAAATAAAATAAATTTCATATTTTGGGCTGGAGGGTTAGAATGAAGAATGAGTAAATATATGTATGAAAGATTAGAGAATCTAAATATATAGATTTTCCCTACGAAATAAGGATAGCAGAGAAAGCATGCAAGTTCAACAAAAATATTGTGATTCACTAAACTAATCTAACAGACTCGGTTCTAAAATCTCAGATGTTCAATTATTAGACGTAGAGCAACACATGAAATGACTTTTCTAAACCTAGCGCAAACTAATTGAGATGATTATATAAACCTAGACAACATCAATACTATGCTTAGTACATGTCGCTCTCACATAGCCACATTTAGCAAGTTACCATTCAAAAATTTTGGCTCACTAAACAGCATTATATCACAAATCCAGTGATTACACATGATATTGTTAACCCCGAAACTACTCTTAAAATTAACTCCAATGCATATAACTTAATTAACATAAAAGACTTAACACAAAATACGCATTATGACACATAGACATATCATAAACTTTGAAATAGAAAGTATAAGCAGAAAGCAAAGAAAAGTTGTAAGGTATGCAAGTGAAAGCTAAAGTTGAACAAACAGTATCCACTCTTTAATGGGATTCGTCAATTCCTGCAATTCCTGCGTCTGCTTCGAATACGATCTCGGCCCATATAGAACCTCTGCTAGGATGCTATTCTTTGCGAATATCGAAAAAAAAATATTGAAGATTGAAAACTTTTATTTAGAAGTGATTTGCAAGTACACTTATACAACAATTGCTCAAAAATATAGAGAAATCTAGTGATCGAAACAAGGATTCGAATGACTTAAACATTTTCTCGCTAACACTTATGAACGTAGCGAATTCTTTATCCATACACACACTATATTTCACTCATGCACTCTAATGCCCACTTGCTGGTGCCTCACAAAATTATGAGGTCTTGAAGCCCAATTTATAGAGTTCGAAGGATTGCGTCTATCCATACGAAGAGTTGTGTCCATTGATGAAAGATTGCATAACTTCATTATGATTTGTTGAGAAGCTTCAATCTTATCCACAATGGATAGGCACCTTTTCATGATTGGTTGACTTCTGATAAGCTTCTTTTTATAGGTAGTTGATGGCGGTTGATCATGCTTATCTGGTGGTTGGTAGTTAAGAAGATAAAATTAGAAAACTATCCAAGTCGCGATTGCGATATACATATCGCAACCGTAAATCATTTATTGGTAGACTTCTATTCTGAAGAATAACAAGTCGTGATCGTGAATGATTGTCGCCACAGTGAATTGCATTTTTCTTCATAATTGTCCTTGCAACTTCACCGATCTTTTACAGCTTCGATCCTAAGCCAAATCTTTAGGTTCCACGCATCTTTTTACACCTTTTTCACTCATTTTTCATAGGATTCCACTTTAGATCATTTTACTCCCAAGATTTACCTAATATCTGCATTTGCATAAAAAAGAACTACATACCACATGAAATCTTTTATATGAAGTATAAAAATGACTTAAACTATAGTGTTTACTGTATAAAATTAATATG
>CATIWQ010509385.1:0-16198 GCA_949673415.1 Euphorbia schlechtendalii
TCGCCTTTTTTCTCTTTTTAACCTTTTTTTCCGGGTCCCAGACCCGGTGCTTTTCTTCATCTGTTTTCAAAACGCCCCGGTGGACCGCGCCTATGAACAATCGCGCGCTCTCGGCCCACCGCTCCGTGTCGCCCGCTCACAATGCACTCTAATATTTTCTCTCTGTATCACTGCACTATGATGCATGAAATTGTAAGGTTTGGAACCCTATTTATAGAGTTCGAAGGGTTGCGTCTATCCATACGAAGAGTCGTGTCCGTTGATGAAAGATTGTAACACTTCATAATGATTTGTTGAGAAGCTTCAATCTAATCCACAATGGATGTGCACCTTTTCATGATTGGTTGACTTCTGATAAGTGTCTTTTTGTTGGTAGTTGATGGCGGTTGATCATGCTTATCTGGCGGTTGGTAGTTAAGAAGATAAAAATAGAAAATCATCTAAGTCTCGACCGTGATATACATGTTGCAATTATAAATCATTGATTGGCAGACTTCTGTTCTGAAGAAGAACAAGTCACGACTATGAATGATTGTCGTGACCATGAATTGCATTTTTCTTTAGAATTCTCTTTGCAACTACACCGATCTTTGACTTCTTGGATCTTAAGCCAAATCTTTAAATTCTACCCATCTTTTTGCACCTTTCTCACTCATTTTTCATAGGATTCCACTTTAGATCATTTTACTCCCAAGATTTACCTTGTATCTGCATTTGCATTAAAAACAATTACATACCACGTGAAATCTTTTATATGAAGTATAAAAATGACTCAAACTATAGTGTTTAGTGTATTAAATTAATATGATATTAAGTGTAATTATACACCTATCAAGCGTAGATCTCATCGGCCCCCTGCTAAGAGCTAAACCACAGAAATGATGGGTCATCGTGGTCGTCGACCACTTTACCAAATGGGTGGAGGCCGAAACCTTATCCTCCATCACACCAAAACAAGTAACCTTGTTCTTTATTAAAAACATTATATCGCGCTTCAACATTCTGCGTACATAATAAGAGATAATTGTGCTCAGTTTAATTGCCACACCTTCAAACGATTCTGCCAGTGACTTAAGATAAAACTTCACTTCTCTAGCGTCTCTCACCCTCAAACGAATGGCATGACAGAGTTCACAAATAGAACTATCTTAGAGGGCCTGAATGCAAGGGTTCATGAACACGGTTTGGCCTAGTTGGAGGAAGTCAATAACATCCTATAGTCATACAAGACCATCGTAAGAATAGTGACAGGGGATACCCCCCTTCTCCTAACTTATGGAATGGAAGTAGTCATCCCAGTAGACATGGGCACATCTAGCGCGTGGGTCACTAACTACTTTGAAGGGATTTCCAATGAAGACCTCCTTTAGCAAAATCTAGATTCTTTGGAAGAACAAAGAGGCCAGACCCTCATGCGTATGATGGAATATAAGCGGTGCATAGCCCTCGTTCGAAATAAAAAAATGAAGCCGTGCTCCTTTCAAGAAGGAGAACTAGTCTTCCACAACACCAAAGACTTTTAAGCCAAGTAAGGGTGAGGGAAGCTAGGCATCAAGTGGGAAGGCCCCTTCAAAGTCATGAAAAAGATAGGCCTCAGTGCGTACAAGTTGTCAACTATGTTGGGGAAGGTGTCGCCACGAACATGCAACACATCATCTCTACTAAATTTTACCCGAGGACTAGATAACATGTAAACTATTTGTAGGCATTTGAAGATCAATGTATGTTTTGCTATTAGCTAATGGAAATCAACTATTTTCCCCGCTATTTTCCCACGAGCTAATGCAAATGCCTAACCACAGCCCATAGATCACGATTCCTAGTGATCCCCTCGACTCTCTTATACTTTGAAATTAAAGAAAAGCCCATAAGCTGTGATCCCTAGAGATCCCCTCGACGCTATACAGCCCACAACGTATGATCCCTAGAGATCCCCTTAGCACTATACAGCTTGTAGGCGACGATCTCTAGTGAACCCCTCGTGGCTCTTATGCTTTGAAATTAAAGTAAAGGAAAGCCTGTAGGCTGCAATCCCTGGAGATCCCCTCAACTCTATACTGCCCGTAGGCCGCGATCCCTAGCGATCCCCTTGGTACTCTTATGCTTTGAAATTAAAACAAGGAAAGCTCGTAAGCCACGACCCCTATGGACCCCCTCAACCCTTATAAATCTAGGAAAGAGGATGAGTCAAAGAAACAACGCTCACCTAAAGTACCAAAGATAGGTTTAAATGATCATTTTTCCATATATTTATGAAAGAGAATCATTTATCCACAACATTGATACCACCACATATATTTACAAAAGTGAATCATTTTCCCTTTCATGTTAAATGTTAGCTTTGTGAAAAGAAAAGAAAAACTAGTAGTTAGATTATTTGTTAGTATGTAATTAGATCACAAACATAAAAATATATGTTTTCTACAAAAAAATTCTGATGTCCCCTGAAACTTGTAGATCTATTTTCTTGTGAAATAGTTCAGTAGATTGACTTAATTAAGATTTCGGTAAAGCCCCTACGATGTCAAACTTAGTTATTGAGAGCCATGAGTTAATATGTACATGAGATGTACAATCAAAGAGTATTTGTAGGATTTATTCTGTTATGATGACTGACAGACCCTCTAGTTAAGTCCATATATGTAGCAAGCGACTAAATTGTGCAATCTATGGTGCATTAATGATGCCATATATAGGGATAATTCATATTAATGTGTCATTACTGTCATTTAGGTGATTTCGGTACAATGAATGCTACTATCTCCAGTGTCGAAAGATTGTCATTTTAAAACTTTCAATATGACCAATAAAACATTTATAATTTTATTAAAATTACTTATTTATCCCTTTTACTTTATAAAAAATTTCTCTCTATTCTTAAATATTACCTTATAATTTCATTTAATACTTAATCTCTTTCCTAATTAATACAAGGGTAATGTGAAAATGATAAATAAAAGGAAAAATAAAATTTTTGATAGAATGATAGTTTTTCGACATTGGAGGTAGTAATTATTAGTGATTCTTGATGAATTAGATCATTTGTTAGATCATAGATCATCAAGTGACACCTGGCACTTCGCGGTACACTTTAGCTTCTTTCATCCCTTGTCCTTCATCCAGTGTTAGGGGATGTTATCAAATACTAATATTTCCTAGTCTCTTAATAATTATTTTCAATCAATATCATTAGTGCATTCTTATCTTATTATCCACTTTAATTTTCATCATAAAACAACAATATCCTTTATTTTAAATACATTTTCTTCTTTGCTTTGCTTGAGAAATTATAAAATGAAGCAAGCTTTTTGATGGGTAAAAATAAAATTATGCATAACTCATAAATTGGGCTTATGCTTAAGTCTGTTTACCCGATGTCTCCTTGCAGTATACTTATTACTTTATTAGTTCGTGTGATCATTCCATTTTCCTTATAATCTTTTGTTTAGTGACTTTCATATGTCAAAACCACATAAATCCACATGGCAATAATGTAGCTACAAGTAATATTATAGGCAAAGTTAAAATATAAATTTAACTTAGGCACCAAAATGAACCAAAACTAAACTCGGAACCCATAATCCACAAGATCAGTTTCTAAAATTAAACTCATAACATCCTAAACTAAAGTTCACCTGCGAAACAATGCTTAGCCGGGAGACAGACATTAACGCTCAGATGATCAAGTTAGCATCTTAGAAAATGGGGAGAAAGTAACAGGAGGAAGTATTGGGAATTATGTACGTGATAAGTGGGAGCTTGGGGTTTTATATAAGGTTTTTGGTGTACAACTGGTGAGCAGGATCCACCTGCTAATCCTACCATTTTGTCACTAGGGAATGGGAACACGCACCCAATCAATGGTCTGCCATACTGGTTCGCTCTGATGAAGACCAAGGGGTTTGGCAAGTCTGAGCCATGGTGTGAAATTGATGACGTGGCATCTTCTCCTCCTAGTGTTTGTTTCCCATTTGATACAAGCAATGCACATCAAATGCGCATCGGTCCCTCCCATTTGATGCAAAATTTTATTTTCTCTTCTCACGCTTGGGAGTGTGCCATGTCTCTCAAGACAAGGTCATTAACCTAAAAAGTCCTTGAGTTGACTTTCTTATGTAAAGTTTGGTGATACGCCTCTTGTATTCAGCCATGCGAATAAGTGCACACTTTCTTTGGTCCTCCACACTATCTAGGTTGTGACGCAAGAAGTCATCATTGGAGGCGCCTTAAACATGATGAGCAACACTAGCTCTTGGGGCACCTAACTCTTCCGAGATCACTACCTTGGTCTCGTAGTATAGGAGGATAGGTATCTCACTGGTGGGCATGTGGGGTGTGGTCTTGTAGGCCCATATTACTTTTTTTAGCCAAGACATCCCTCCCATGTAGACTTTGGTCTATAGTCCATCGCGTATGGCATGGTTTGTGACCTTGGTCATCCAATTTATCTACAAGTGAGAGACATTGGAAAAGCGAAGCCTGATTTTTAAGTTCTTACAATAGGTGTTGAATGCTTTACTATTGACTTAAGTTTCATTGTCGGCTATGATGGTGTGTCACATGGCATACCGCGACAAGATGTTTTAGGCAAAGAAGGCAAGGATCGTTTTGAGTGCGATCTTGGCTAGGGGCTTAGCTTTCACCCATTTTGAAAAATCATCTACCGCTATGAGTATCTTACCTTTTCTATCCTACCTCATGGAGGAGGGGGCCAATGAAGTCTTCCCTTCATGTTGTGAATGACTAAGCGGACTGGATGACAGTTGGCGGAGTGTGCGATGCATTATTGTACTTCACATAAGCTTGGCAAGAGTGGCAATATTGTACTAGTTTCTTTGCATCCAACTCCATGGTGAGCCAATAAAACCCCATAAACTTTACCTTCTACACCATTGTATCTTTGTTCTCTTGCACGCCACACAACTCCTCATGGTTCTCATGGAGGATATAATCTGCATTTACTTTGTCTATGCACTGCAGCCATGGGTGCGCCATAGATTTCCTAAATAAGGAATCTCCTATGATTGCATTATAGAATGACTTTCAAACAAATTCTATGCCTCAACCTCATTTTCAGGTAACTTCCCCTCTTTCATGTACACCCAAATGTTAGTGTACCAATTATCTTCGCTTCTTATTGTCAACACATCAAGCCTTTGAGGCATTCACACAGGGATACTTGTATAGGGTATGATAAAGTGACCACTTCATTACTATGAGCACCGTTTGCAAGTCGGTCTGACTTAGCATTGAGCATGTGTGGGATGTGGGTGAGCATGATGTTTATGCCTGTGACCTTGATCTTCTCTGAGAGGTTTTTCACTCTGTCCAAATATTATTTTATCAACGAGTCTTTGGCCTGATACTCCCCTTTAAATTTCTTAACAACTAGCCTTGAGTTGCTATAAACATGCACTTCTTCTGGGTCAATTACTTCCAATATTTGCAGGCCAACTAGTAATTCTTCATATTTAAACACATTGTTAGAGGTAGGGAAAACGAGCCTAGCTGCCTACCAGATCTCAATGCCCATCAACCCTTGCACTAGGATATCAATGTCTTCCCCTTCATTGCTAGAGCTCCTATCAATGTACATCTTCCACTAGACATTGGGTTTCCATGCTTTAAATCAAGGGTGCCTCTGGGAGGAAGTTAATGAGCGCTTGGGCCTTCATAGTGATTCTTAGCTCATAACAAAGGTCAAAATTTGATAGCTTTACAGACCATTCTACCAACTACCCTGAGGTGTCTGGCCTCTACAATATCTTCTTAATAGGAGTGTCTATGAGCACCATAATTTTTTTCTTTGAAAATAGTGGCACCACTGCTGAGAAGAGATAACTACCACATACACTAGCAATTCTAGGTGGCTGTAGCATGTTTTGACATCTCTCAACACCTTGATTTTTTGCTCCCTTCCTCTCTTATCAAGTCCATGTCCATAGATTAATTGACCACACTAAGGTACACATACAAGGGCCCACCTTGGACTATTATACTTAATAGCGGTACCGAGGCTAAAAAATCCTTTAGTTATTACAAGGTGTCACTGTAATCTTCCCCCCATATAAACTTCTTACTTTTTAGGTCTCTATAAAAGGCAAGCATTAGTGAGCATAAGAGGATATGAGCTATCTTAATGCACTAATCTGGCCGCTCAACTTTTGAATGTCCTTCACTAAGGCCAGATCCTTTATTTCCAAGATGGCCTTGATCTCGTCGAGGTTGGCTTCAATGCCTCTCTTAGAGATGAAGAACCCCAAGAATTTCTAAGCGGAAATATCGAAGGCACATTTCTTCGGGTTCAGCTTTAGCTAATGCTCATTGAGTATGACTAATTACTTCATCATATCTCCCCGATGTTCCTCTATCATTTGGCTCTTAATGCTCATGTAATAAATATATATCTCAACTTCCTTACCTATTATCCCATAAAGATCTTTTTCATCATCCTCTAATAGGTGTCCCCTGAGTTCTTCAAACCGAAGGATATTACATTATAGCAATATGTGCTTTCATAAATAATGAACGAAGTATTCTCTTAGTCCACCTTGGCAAATGCCATTTGATTGCACCCGAACATAGTGTCTAGGGTCGATAGGACCGCGTGGCCAATGATGGAGTCAACGAGCCCATCAATGCTTGCAAGGGGGAAACTATCTTTGGGCTATGCCTTATTCAAGTTAGTGAAGTCCACACTTATTTAGTAGGAAACCATTTGACTTCTTTACCAACTTGACGTTGGCAATCCACTCACGATATGCACTTCCTAGATTTGTTTCACCTTCAAGAGCTGAGCTAATTCTTGTTCAATACCCATTTACTCCTTTGAACCATGATTAAGCCTTTTCAACTTCACTACCTTGATAACGGGTTTAAAATTTAATGAATGTTCAACAACTTATGAGTTTATGCCTACTATATCTTTAAATTTCCAAGAAAACGAGCATATATTATCCCCTAGCACCTAGATAGCTTTCTCTCTCACTACCTCGGGCAAGGATTGCGAGACTTGCACCTCATTCCCTTCACTAAGAGCCACGGTCATCATCATGTTTGCTAGCTCAAAAATTTCTTGAAATTCATGCTCCTAAACTTCTTTATCTAGCACATATAAGGGCTTGACTCGCAATGATGCTAGGTAGGTTTCATGGGCTAGCTTTTGGCTTTCCTAGGCCATTGTTAGGCCTTGGTGTGTCGAGAACTACATGCAAGAGTACAACAAGTTGATAACTCCACTGGATCCTAGGTCATTGGCCTTCCCAAGATCACATTGTATGCAAGGGGGTAAACGATCACAAGGAACTCTGCTCGCATCTTTTAAACGAGGCTCGCATATCCTCTCATCACTACGAAGTTGGTCTATCTGCACACATGGACAATTTGACCGCTCAGGCCAATCATGAGGGTCTTGGTGCTGAATTAGATGGTTGGGATTCTCGTCGAGGCTATTAAAGGCCTTCTTCGTTATCACATTAACCAAAATTCCTATATCCACCAAGACCCACCAAATCAGGATTTTATCTATAAACATCTCAATGACCAAGGCATCGTTATGTGGGAACGAATTCTTCAAATGGGAGAAGCTATAACAAGTATCAACACTCCGATCCATGTATTCATAGTGGAATGTGGGCTCTCTTTTCATTTTCTTCTCCATTGGTTTGCTCGTGATGATATGAATAACGCATCAGTGCCCTTGGGGAGTAGCTTCTCTGCTAGGGATTTAGCACTCTAGGATCATACTCTCTTGCATTATCAGCCCACATGGGCTCCCTTCAGTTTTCATCTCTTCTTTTTATAGGTTAATCAAGATAGTAATTGAACATGCAATCATTACAAGGTGGAATTTCAAAACTTAAAGTTAACCTAAGGATCTCCTAAGCATTCCATGATTGATATAATCTAAATTAAAACTTTCCACAGATTCTTTTAGGTTTCTAAAACATATATAAGAAACCTAGCATCTAAAGATTAAAGCATTACCAGTTGATGCATGTTTAATCTCTCTTTTGGTAGCGGTGTTCCCTTTGAGTAATTCTAATATCACAAGCTTCCAAACTAGGAGAGCCTCTATAATTGATCCACATGGATCTTCACCGATCAAAACCTAGAAGAGGTAGAACCCGTCGATTGATAATAGCTACTAGACTACTCAAAAAATTAACCCGAAAATAATCGCAAAGGCTCACTTAAACTTTGATCCTTCTATAAGAACTCTTCAATTTGTTTGGAGAAACTCATGAAGGATCTCACACAACAAAAGAAGAGGAGAGAAGATATCAGAGAGAAAAATAGCTCTAAGCTGTTTCTGGTGTGTGAATAATGAGAGGCTTGAAGCCTATTTATAGGGAAAAATGCGGAGCGTTAGACTCCCCCTATAACTCTGCATGGGATTGGATAAACCCATCCCATGCTTATCGAGTCAGACGCGTGGGTTAGGATGACCCGTGGGCTGACCCGCGCACCTCATGAGGGAAGCCTAAGTGGGCTTCCCTCATTTTCCATAAGACAAAGCTTGCTACCTGCTAGTGTGTGGGCTTGCTCATGTGCTAGCAACCCGTGATCTTTTCAATTCGTAGGGTAGCCATGAGGGCTACACCTCGAACAACCCCTGTTCTTTTCGGGGCCCACTCGCAATGGGAAAAATTCCCTTGCTCGGTCTGATTGATTTTCCCTATTTTCTCATAATTTGTTTTAATTATTAATTTGGTTTAACCAATTAATAACTCTTCTCATTGACTTGCAACTTGTATTTTCGGTATAAAGCCAGTCTATAGGTTCTTTACATAGTCCAATAAAAACCCAAAATTTGTGACCTCATAAGATCCCAAAGTATAGAGCCGTTAGAGGTTAACCTAAACTTTGCTTCCAGTCCGGGAACATTTATGCTCAATGTTCTATACTGATATAGAACCTGATAGCTCTAGACAATCAAATGGGCTTTCTAACAAAGGCGTATGATCCTCCGATACTTAGAATGTCATGTGCCTATTACTTGATATGGTTTTACACTAGTAACCAATACAATACACTCCTTCCATCAAGTTAAGTATCATCCAATTTATTGAGCTTGGATTAAGTGTTAGCTCATGTAATAGTCGTAGCTATCCTAGAATTAGACTTGTTCACGAAGAACACTCAGCCATTATGTATCTTGATTGACTAGAAACCTATTTTATCAATCTTTTACTCTTATCAGAGGTTTATGAGTGTGTTATTATATTTCTATAACAAGAACGATGGATCCCATCTTGACTACATAGCTTACCAACATGTGATTATAGCTATACCCGTAATCACCCGTGTCATCCTCATCGCCAGGGTATGAATAAGTATGACCCAAAGTATAACAACTCCTACATAAGGTAACCGGTATCTCAGGTTTGAGGATATTTGTACTATTAATTAATGCAATAAGACATGACACTAACACATTGATATAATAATTTCTGAGTATTTGTCTTATAGCAGTCTCCAATGTATTACTCAAATACATTCATGTGTTAACTCAAGGTACCATCTTCAGCTCATGAGATCGGTTGCTTAGATCTAATCCAAGGAGTAAGCCTACACATGCTAGTTTGTCCGTTCCATTGATGTCTAGTCTCAATGAAACTATGACTAGGGACATTTAGATTATTCATAGTAACACGTATGTGCAATTCTCATACCACATAGCTCTAACTATGTCCACACACTTTTAGGCTCTTAAATAATCACGGACTTTGTCTCATCAATGTACATATACAAATTAAACATATATGATACCAACGAGATACAATAATAAATAGAAAGCACTAATAAGCAACAAAAATGCCTTAATTATTATTAATAATAATTTGAAACTATTTGTACATTATAACTAATAAAGAAATATTGCCCTAATTGCCTTTAGGGCATACATCATGTCTAACAATCTCCCACTTGCACTAGAGCCAATTCCCCATCTGCCTTATACCATACTCGTTAACATGTTGGTCATGTTTAACTTGAGTCAATGGTTTAGTTAGCCCATCTTCTAGATTCTAATCCATTGGGACATATTCTAAGGTTATATCCTTTCTAGCTACTATCTCGTGAATGTGATGGTATTTTTCAAGTACATGTCCATTTCTCTAGCGAGATCGTGGTTCCTTTTCCTGAGCAATACCCCCATTATGATCGTAATAGACCACTATTGGATTTACAATGCTGGACATTACTCCAAGATCACCAATAAATCTCTTAAACCAGGCAGCTTGCTTAGCTGCTTCTGAAGCAGCTATGTAATCAGATTTTGTGGTTGAATCGACAGTTATATCCTGTTTGAAATCTTCCAAACAACTACCCCTCTATTTAACATAAACACATAACCTGACTAGGATTTATAATCATCCCTGTTAAACTAAAAACTAGCATTGGTGCATCCCTCGAAAGTGAGATCACCTTATCCATATACTAAAAACATATCCTTAGTCCTGCGTAAGTACTTGAGGATAGTTTTAATGACCATCCAGTTCTTCTCACCTAGGTCAGATTGAAATCTGCTCATGACGCTCAATGCATGTGAGATGTCAAGTTGAGTGCATACCATAACATACATTATAGACCCTATCGTTGAGGCATAGGGTATTCCATTCATGCGCAGTCTCTCCTCTTGTATTCTCGGATACTCATATTTAGAAAGGTTAATCCCATGAGACATTAGGAGATAACCCTTCCTTGATTTCTCAAGTTTAAATATAGCCAAAACCTTTTCTATTTATATACCTTGCGAAAGACCCAGCAGCCTTCTGGATCTGTCTCGGTAGATCTTTATACTATAAAAGCTACTTCTCCAAGGTCTTCCATGGAGAACTTCTTTGATAAATAGCCTTGCTTTATAGGTAACTATGTTACCATCCATGTCGGCTTTCTTCTTGAAAATCCACTTGCATCCTATGGGCTTAATCCCACTTAGAGCATCAATCAAGATCCAAACTTGATATTCGTACATGGAGTCCATCTCTGATTTCATGTATTAAAGCCATTTATCATATTATAATCCTTCCATTGCTTCCTTGTAAGTCCTAGGCTCATCATCTTCCATAAGGAAGAGATGTTTATCATCAATGATGAAAAACCCGTATCGCTCGGGAGCGATTAGAGCCTGACCTGACCTACATAATGTTAGTGTTATAATAGGATGTTCCATGCTTAAACTATCTTGTATAACATGTGCATGTGTAATCAGTTGACTGTATGTTTGATTTTCTTGAGTGCCTAACTCAAGATTGCTCCCACTAGCTTTCGCACGTATATGCTCCTCGAGGAATTGAGCATTTTTGGAAATAAGGACTTTCTGTTCCCTGGGATCATAAAAGGTATACCCTATAGTCTCCTTGGGGTAACCTGCAAATAGACATCTATCAAACTTAGCACCCAGCTTATCTAAACTTCTCCTCTTTACATATGCAGGACATCCCCAAACTCTCAGGTGAGAAAGAGAGGGTTTCTTACCATACCATTACTCATATTGAGTTTGATTAATTAATTTAGAAGGCACTCTATTTAGAATATAAACTGCACTCTCAAGTGTATAACCCCAAAAGGATTTGCTGAGTTATGCTTAGCTCATTATAGACCGAAACCATATCGATTAGGGT
Source organism: Euphorbia schlechtendalii (assembly GCA_949673415.1). Taxonomy (NCBI): domain Eukaryota; kingdom Viridiplantae; phylum Streptophyta; class Magnoliopsida; order Malpighiales; family Euphorbiaceae; genus Euphorbia; species Euphorbia schlechtendalii. Next base: position 11,628 of record CATIWQ010509385.1, read on the forward strand.
TTGATTTCTCCTTTCTGACACTCAATTATGTTGGGGTGTATAAGGAGGTGTCCTCTGTGATAAAATACCATTATCTCTTAGATAATCCTGAAACTCCTGGCTTAAGTATTCACCTCCTCGATCAGATCAAAGTTTCTTGATACTTTACCGAAGCTATTTCTCTACTTCATTTTTGAATTCTTTGTATCTATCAAAATTTTCAGACTTGTGACTCATATGGTACAAATAACCAAATCATGAGTAATCGTCGAAAAGGTTATGAATTAGATGAAAACCTCATGTGTCGTAACACTCATTGGAACATATACATCGAAATGTATTATTTCCAAAGCACTAGTGGCACGCTGACCCTTTCCTTTGAAAGGTTTCTTAATCATATTCCCTTTTAAACAAGGTTCGCATGCACCATAGGATTCCCATTCCATTGGGCCTAAGTCTCCACATTTGTGTAACTTATTTAAACGAGTATCATTTATGTGTCCTAGAAGATAATGCCATATGTATGGGGACTTCTCATTATCCGATCTCCAAATATTTGAGCAATAGCTATCATCATCTAATGAGCATGTTTCATGAGAAACATTCTCCTTCTTCAATTCTAAATTCCTCATGAGTTGTCTCTTGACTTTTAAACCTTTTTGTTTCTTCAACTTAAGGTCCTCAAAATTGGCTTGCTCTTTAAGTTTATTTCTAAACTCAATCTCATAATACTCAAGCAAGTCCATGAGTTGGGTCAAGGTACAATTGGGAGAACACTCCTTAAGCATCTTTTTGAAGGAATTATATTTATTGGGTAATACCCTCAATACCATTTCCCTCAAAGACTGCTCACTCTACTAAACCCAACTCTCTTAATTTCTCTAAGCTGTCATATAGGTTAATGACCAACTATACTACTGAGGTTTCTCCCTGTAATTTACTGTTGAATAGTTCAGCCTCTAGATTTTCCTCTTACTTGAGGGGATGAATCATGGTTGCGAGGTCCAACCCTTCGTACAAACGTGTGTACTTTGGGAGCATATGTTCTAGCATGTGTACTTTGGGAGTATATGTTATAACATGAGTTTTGCAACAAACTCACATGCAAAAGCATTATTACCGGGGTGTTTGGGACTAGGATCAGTTAGAACATAATCCATATAATAGCTCTAAAGAACTCCTCGAACAGTCTCAAACCACTCATTAAAGTTATAAACATCATATTTGATGTCGTTAAGAGTCCTGATGTGAATGCGAGTATTTTACATTAGTGAACATATTCAACCTTGATATAAGATAGAATTTGTTTAGACATTAGTATATGTAAATGCATTTAATATAAGGTCTTTAATTAAACACATAATGCCTACTATTTTTCATGACATTAAAATAGCCCTTTCTATTCAAATTCGGGAAATTTGGTCGAACCAATTTTCCTTAGTAGGTAGCATCCATAGCCATTCATTATGACCCCCACCATCACAGGCCAAGCCAGAATAAGGTAACCATGGTTATAATTGCTAAACCATTCGAGTTCTCTTTCTGTAGATGTGCATACCCAATTTTACGACTCCTATGAGCACGGGATTTTGTACTAGCTCGCATGTTCAATGATGATTATTTTTCAGGATTTTATACTTGAATTACACAATTTTTGAGTATCCAGATGTATCCGAATAGGAATCCTTCTCGTCTCTAAATTCAGAAGGATGTTATTTAATTTTATTCAAAAATTAATTAAAAAATACGAAAATACATAAAAAAAATAATAAAAGAAATTCAGAAACAGAAAACCGAGGGAGACTGAATCCTAAGTCTAAGGTAGGCCTCGCAGAGAAATGGGCTCTGACGAGGCGAGCCTCACCAAAACACCTTGGCGGCGAGGGACCTCGCCGAACTTTTTTTCTGACGAGACCGTCGCTGAAAAAACTTACCTTTTTTTGGATTTTTCGGGATTTTTCTATAAATAGTCGGACATTTTTGGATTAAAGGGGGCTCTAAAATTCAGAGAAAATTATCTTCTTCAGATATAAAAACACGGACAAAAACTACAAATATTTTCTTTTCTTCTAATATTTTCTTGGATCCAAAACACATTTGGATCCCATATTTCATCTTAAAATCAAATTTCTTCTTCTATTTTTCTTAAAATATGCTTAGATATTCTTGGGTCTAAAACAAATTTAGAACTCGAGTATGATTATCATTTGGATAAATAAACACTTATTTTTCCACATTAAACGAAAATTAAATAAAAACGAATGAGGAACACTTCCGGGGATCGAACGGATACGCCGAAGTGGATTCATACTGCAAGGGTAAGCCTCTGAGTTTCTAGAACTGTGAATTCCATGCCCATCGTCAGCTTCATTTTTTTTCTAATTTTATTTGTGAACTTAGGAATATTTTTATTTCTTTTTATGTAAATAATGTTGTAATTCTCTTCTTCACCTTTATTTCTTTTGTTTATTTTTTTTAGAATACCCCAACGAAGGGAATTAAAATTATTCCTGGATAACAGACCTCACTTGATGCCATGCGGTCATTTTCACTAATAAAATTGATCAATATACATGTAAATAAAAATGAACTATTTTTATTTAAAATAACAAATTTAAACCTTCGATGTTTTAATTAGGCCACACGGGCCTCGCTAAAATCAAATCGAACGTATGTGATATCCCCTGTGCTAACCTTTTGTGGATGCATGTTAGATGTATGTTTAGGATTTTAATTTTCCTTCGGGTATCGCAATTTCTTTTTTTTGGGAAATGTAATCTTTACTTTTTGCATTTATTTTCCGCATTTACTTACTGCTTTGTGGATTGTTTATTATTCTACTTTGTGGATGGTTTATTATTTTGCAATACGTGAATCATGCATATAAAGTTTAAAAATGACCTAAGTGCGAATATGCATAACTAAGAAAATACGGTTTTCTGTAGATGTAATATAATGTGATCACATAAGAAATAAGTAACTTATCCCAGACCCTAATCTCTGTGTCTTGGTGGGTCATCCCCCAGACGTTAAGCCTCACAATACTCTAATTTCTGGAAAGAGCTAATCCGGGTGGTGACTCCACATTAAGAGATGGCAGATTTGGGTTTGACCAAATCTAAAATGTTTTTCGCTCTCTCTTTCAAACTTTTCCCAGGTCCCATGACTTGGTGCACTTTTTTAAACACCCCGGTGGACCGCGCCTCTCATCTCCGTGCGCTCTCGGCCCACCGCTCTGTGTCACCCTCTCAGAACTCCTCAAATGTGTCTCCAACTTAGCATTAGCTCCAATAATATGGACAACTAACCTTTCTTGGTTTAGGCAGTAACCCCATCTAGTGTCATGACCAAACACATGTGAAGGAAAGGCATGTTTTACATGTGCTTACTTGTGTTAATAAGGTTCATATCATGACTTATGATGGGAAGACATTTTACCACGTTAATATTGTTATAAGGATTTCATTAATGCCACCGGTCTAGCCCTAGTCTAGTGATAAGTGTATAATTAGACTTTTCATATAAAAGATTTCACGTGGTATCTAGTTGTTTTTGGTGCAAATGTAGATACTAGGTAAATCTTGGGAGTAAAATGATCTAAAGTGGAATTCTATGTAAAAAGGGTGAAAAAGGTACAAAAAGATGCGTGGAACTTAAAGATTTTGCTTAGGATTGAAGTTGTCAAAGATTGATGAAGTTATAAGAAGAATTCTGAAGAGAAAGACATTTCACGGTCGTAAGAACCATTCGTGGTCACGACTTAGTATTCTTCAGAATATAAAGTTGCCAACCAAAAGTTCACGGTCGCGACTTGTATATCGCAGTCGTGATTTGATGGTTTTTTGGTCAAATCTACTTAACTACCAACCGCAAGATAAGAATTATCAACCGTCATCAACCATCATCAACTACCAATGAAAAGACACTTATCAGAAGTAAACCAATCATGAATAGATGCCTATCCATTGTGGATAAGATTAAAGCTTCTAAACCAATCACAATGAAGTGATGCAATCTTTCGCCAATGGACACAACTCTTCGTTTGGATAGACACAACCCTACGAACTATACAAATAGGGCTCCAAACCTCACAAATTTCATGGTAATTGGAATTAGAAAAAGTGAGAGATATAGTGTGTACATAGATAGAGAGTGAAATTATTTAGTTTTCTCTACGTTTGTAAGTCTTAGTGAGAAAATGTTTGAGTGATTCGAATTCTTGTTTCGATCACTAGATTTCTCTACATATTCAAGAGATTATTGTATAAGCATATTTGCAAATCACTTACCAATAAAAGTTTTTGTTCTTCAACATTCGTTTGTTTGATATTCATAAAGAATAACATCTTAGAGGAGGTTATGTATGGGCCGAGAGTAAATTCAAAGCAGACGCAGGAATTGTGGGAATTGATGACTCCCATTAAAGAGTGGATATAGTTTGATCAACTTTAGCTTTCACTTGCATACCTTACAACTTTGCTTTGCTTTCTACTTATACTTTCTATTTCGAAGTTTATGATATGTCTATGTGTCATAATGCGTGTTTCATGTTGAGTCTTTTATATTAATCAAGTTATATGCCTTTGAGTTAA
>CATIWQ010509395.1:0-10459 GCA_949673415.1 Euphorbia schlechtendalii
TAGAAGTAAGAACTTCTTAAGAGAGAAAAGAAGAAAAAATAAGAGTGAGTTGTAGTGTTGTATTTGAGTGAGTGTGTTCTTGTAATATTTTCCTTGAGTTTAATCAAAGTTGTTCTCTTGAGTGTTATATTTCCAACATGCCCTATCTATGTATAATAGTTTGAAGTTATTCATTTAATCATACGGAATAATCAAAGTATACATTTCAATATATTATGTTCGAAAACTTGAAGTTTTATTAGATATTTTTAAAATGATTTTATTTCATATGGGAAATTCAAAGAGATTTGTTTTAATTCATCTTGAATTATTCTTTCGTGGGTTTGCAAAGATGTGAGAGAATAATATTCTACTTAAAAATGTTTTTGCTGCTGAGATTTTTATGACTTTCGAGATCCTTACTGCTGTTCAATTCTCAACATTGCATTAAACTATAATAATTATATTTTTTTTTAATGACAAAACGTTTTTGTTTTCAATGTGTTTAACAACTCTCAATAGCTCTTTTCTGATCTATATATGCTTGGTTTGCTTTTGCACTTGATCATTGCAGATTAAAAAAGCATTTACCTTCTTGCTACTTGTTTTCTTGATTTATTGTCTCTCTTTTCCTGTCATCATCTCTTTTCAAAGTGGTGAGAAGTGGTTCAATCCTGGGAGGAACTACCAAATATCCTTTAGTATCTAGCACGATTTTACTTTGTTAACGTTTTTACCTTATTCTTTTATTCATCCAGGTTCAGTTCGTGTGTCAGATTTCAGCTTACATTTTCAACATATTGAACATAATTATTAAATAATTAAGTTTAAGTACTTAATTGAAGATATTAGAACTTTAAAGAAATATGTTTTTCCATGAGAATCATACAAATATTTAACTGTTATTCTTTATAAATTTGTTCGTTCCAATGAAATTTTTTTAATAAAAAAAATATAAAATTCGAAATGAATACTATTCTCAACTTTCCATATTTTAATCTAAATCGTTTTTCGTTTTTTTTCGAAATTCTTGTTGAAGTTGTAGAAATCAACTGAATTCAAATTAATTGTAAATCCATATAAACCCGGCACACGTTTTCAGAGTTATATTAATTTTCAGGTACAAAAAAATGTACAGTTCGATTCATTCTTATTTATATTTTTCATCATTAATGATGGGTAAAGTGTGACAAATAACCCTGTTATTTTCAACTTATAAATATAGATAAATGTGTTAGACTGAATTTTTTTTAATATAATTTATTTATAATCAGACAATTTTCAGTTCAGGAAAATAATTAAGAAAAAACATGACCTAATATTGGAAAATTGAGAAACATAGGATAGTCATGACCTTCAAAATGCCATTCTCTTATGGATAGGGTTTGCAAATTGAAATTCTGTTCACTCATGAATCATGATGTAAGACGGAGAACTCCTCAATTTACTTCTGATTTCTTATTTTTTGTTCGAAATCTCAAATACCAACTTAGCTGATGTCTTTTCTTTTTACTAAAAAACTTATACATTTTTAATTATCATTATTCATTTTATCATTTTTGTTCGTCTTGTCGTTTTAGAATTTTCATCAAAACCAATAAATCATTCAATGCATTATAAAATGATTACTTTAACCCTTTTACTTTATAATAAAATTCTCTCTTCTTAATTACTAACTTATAAATTAATCTACACTTAATATCTTTCCTAATTAATGCAAGGGTAAATTAGGAAAATCTTGTTAAAAAGTGCATTGACATTTTAAAATGACAAATATTAAGAACCAAAGTCCAAAATTTAAAATGACAAATATTAGAAATCGGAGGGTATACTATGTTTCTTACGTGGCTATTGATAATAGGTTAAGATTTATGACATCATTGAATTGCTATCACCTGTTATGATTAGTAATTAAAAGAATATGGGTTTGATTAGCTACTAACTAGAATGCTGCTAACAAATAGTCAACTTTAAGCCAAATTTGCATGCTCGACAATATACACGCATGTTTAGGCAAGCTTGTTGTCATTTATTTTAAATTTAAAATTTAAGTTCAGATGAAATTCGATATTCGTTAAATATTTCTTTAAGAGTTCCAATATAATATTCTATACTTTAAATGCAGCATTTAGTTTCCAGTTTTAATAGACACCAACTAAATGTACTATATAAAAATAAAAATTTAGTCTCTCATTTGTATAAGCTAATTAAATTGATTAGAGACTAAAATGACACTTTTGATGATGATCATTGTGTACATTAAGCAAGTTCACCACGCATCTGATAGGCTCCGGTATCAGTTTGAGATTGTTTCTCCATACTACTTTTCTGAAAAAGTTCCGTTTTCAAGCTTTTACGGATTGTTGTTTCGAACAGTTCTGAAAAATGAAGTTACTAATTAATTAGTATTAAATTTTTAAAATTTGTTGTCTAATGATAAGATATGTTGTTTTATTAAAAGTTTGTAATTGAAAATTTTCGTGGCTGCAGCTCTGATAACAATCTCAAACAAGCTAATACTATGTAATTCTAGATCATGTTAGATTGGATTGGGCTTCAAACATAAATATATATCTCAAATCAAGAAATGTATTATTGACATATACTGGAATTTGATGAATAAAAAATTGAAGTTTAAAGGTTTATGAACTACACGTCATGACCAAGAAAGATAATCACGACCGTCGAATGCATGTTGAGTGAGTTTCTGCAAGTTTCTATGCCACAATTATGACACACAATCGACAAAAGATTTCAGGAGAAAAAGTGAAACGAGTCACGATCGTGACATTTTATCATAGTCGTGACTTGGTGTTGAGACAAAATATCTTTTCATTTTTTTGAACTAATTTTTTTAATGAATAAATGGGTTTAACACCTTGTATAGTGAAAATAGTTTATTTGTTTAGCTAGTAATAATAGTGTTTGCAGTTTTCAATTTGCTATAAACAGTTTTTGATTGAGATTTGAGAACTAACATTTTTTTGGAAAACGTATATAGAGAGAATATAAAATTGATTTTAGTTTATGTTTTAATCAAATGTATTTTTTCTTTTGACTATAATTTAGTTCGATATAATTATAAATCTTTCTGCTGAGTAGATACAAATTTACTCCAAAACTTAACATCAATCACCAAACTCATTAGAACTATTTTTGACCATCACACTTGGCCCAACGCCCAAACCAAGCTATTGCCACCTACCATCTCAAAGGAAAGTCAGTTAAATATTCTATTAATTTTTTGCAATAATAAATAAAAAGAAAAACATCGATGAGCATATACCACAAAAAAGCTTAACACATTTTGGGAGTTATCCCATGAAAAACAAAATGCCCCCTTCCGTGATTATCTCAACCTTAATATAATGTATCATTTTGTTCTATGATTTTCACACGTGTTAGTTTATGATTGGAGAAAGAAAATCAGAAAAATGATTTCTGAAAACTCGAACCAACCAGAACTAACCAGAAGCTGACATGTGATGTTCAGGGAGTAAATTGGTGTACTTTTTGAAAGTTTGGGTAGTTACGGGATTACTTTGAAAGTTCAAGAGGACGACAAGTTTTCGGGGATAACTTGGAACACTTCTTGATGTATTAGGCCCAGAAAAAACTCTATGAATATTGAACAAATCCCATGTAAAAAAATCATTTTTGTTGAATGACAAATGTTAGTACGAACTTTCAAAAATATCAATTAACACTTTGAACTTGTTAAAAGTGTATCATTTTGTCATGAATGTTAGGTGTTAATTTGTGGTGGATGTCCAAAAAAAGTATGAACCGAGTTATCTTTTGATTTCGATCTGCAAAATAATGTTTGGTCGAAAGACTGGCATTAACACTTTGGCGGTCAAGTTAGTCTCAATCTTAGAGAAAAATAGTAACAAGTAGGAGTATTTTGAATTATGTACCTGAGATGCGTGAAGATGGGGTTTATATAAAAATTTTTGGTGCATGGGGTGCGTAGTGGGGCCTACCTACAACTTTTGTCGGCTTGTCGCCAGTGGAAGGAGCATGTGCCCAAGCAATGACCAGTTGTACAAGACTGATCTGACGAGGGCATTTGACTTTGGCATGGTCGAAGCCCTCAGGTGGAGTCGATGACGTGACAACCCTCCTCCTAGCACACAATCCTAACAATCTCTGAGATTCATGTAGGACAACGCTTGTGCTTATGTCATCTTTGGCACAAGACGTGTTTGGCGACATGACCTCTTCTACTCCAAGCAGCTAAGTCGGTTCCTTGAGGAGTCTAGTCCAGCTAGCGAGTTTGATTACTAGGCCTTTTACGATTCTAGGTCATAATCAATGGTTGATTTGACTTTTTAAAATATCATTTCATTAATTTTCCTCTTTTAACCAGAAGTTGACACGTTACGATAATGATAAACTAATGCATTTTTATGAAGTTTAAGAATGTACCTGCAACAAATGGAAATTGACACTGAAATGATGAATTTCAACCCTTGATGCATGTTGAAAAAAAGACATAGTACATTGTTTTCCCCCCTAAACTTGGCATCTTTTCCATTTTGTCGCCCTCAACTTCAATTTATCTTCACTAACACCTTGAACTTGATACAAATGCACTTGACAACCCCTCTCAAGTTGGCATAAACACGTGTGTACATCACTTTCCTTATTTTAGGCGCATGAAGTGCTTAATTACTCATTCTAAATCATTATTTTCACATATAACATAATCATAACTAATAAACGGAAAAAAATTGTTGATTGCCGATAAAATCTATGGAAAAAAAGAAAAATAACTTTTTTATATAAAAATAAAAAGAATGAATAGGAAAATTCCAAATTGGATTTTTCACAATTCAAATTAACCTTTAATATCATTAACGAGACATCACATTATTTACATTTTAATTACATCACCGTGAGTGTCAGTCATGCATTAACCTTTCAAATTTATGCCAAATTAAATGGGAATACATTTTTGTCAAAGTTCGGAACCCTTGTAGAGGCAAATTAAAGTTCAAGGTAGGAAGACGAAGGAACTGTAAAGTTAAAGGGAAATCATAAATTAGGTAAAAAACCCAAAATATAATCCAGCGGCTGGTATTGATCCAAACTCATCTACATATACCCCTCTGAAACCCTGCAACTACTCGCTGCTTAAACACTTGTCGATCTCTGCTTCTATTTTATCTTAAAACCTTCGTATCCCTAGATCTGATTCCAGTCTTCAGCTATGTCGATTACTATCGTCTCCATTAAAGCTAGGCAGATCTTTGACAGCCGTGGAAATCCAACTGTCGAGGTTTGTAGTTCAATTGCTCTTTTCGATACTTTCCATGTGATTACGGATCTGCACAGTTCAGGTCCAAATGATCATTATCGTTGTTTGATTTATCTATCGTCCGATCGGTTATTTTGAATGGATTCTGATTCATATAGGCTGATGTGAAATTATCTGACGGTCATCTTGCTAGAGCCGCCGTTCCCAGTGGTGCATCCACCGGTATTGCTTTTGATTCAATTCGTTCTTCAATATATTGTCTGCCCTATTTTTTGGAGCTCTACTGCTCGAATGATAAATATGTAAATTGTATGTTGCAATTTTGTTGATTGTAGGAATTTATGAGGCTCTTGAGCTTAGAGATGGTGGATCAGACTACCTTGGAAAGGGTGTTTCCAAGGTTATTTTCATATTTCTTTGATTTATTAGTTTTCAATTGTAAACTGTTTGATCTTCTGATCTGATTTCACTTGTGTATTGAAGGCTGTTGAGAATGTGAATTCAATCATTGGCCCTGCTTTGGTTGGCAAGGTTAGCATTTGGTCATCTTAATTGCGATTATTAATTTATTCTGTGGAGGTTTATTGAAGCATTTTCTTGCTAAATTGTGTTGTCCAGGACCCAACAGAGCAGACCGCTCTTGATAACTTCATGGTTCAACAACTAGATGGAACCGTAAATGAGTGGGGTTGGTGCAAACAGAAGGTAAATCAGTGAAGAGTTCTTTAAAACATGTATTTTGTTTAGACCTTCTTTAAACTGCAATAAGAAATTTTATATTTTCAGCTCGGAGCAAATGCCATCTTGGCAGTTTCTCTTGCTCTTTGCAAAGCTGGAGCTCATGTCAAGGGCGTTCCCCTTTACAAGGTATGTTCTTTCTGATTAAATTTAATTAGTTTGCTCATGTAATTGCTTTGGCAGTTAGGCTTACAAACATGCATCCTGTGAATGTAGTTGTGACAGTTTTAATGAATTTATAGCCTGATAGTTAGTTGCAGAAAATTGATTGATACTAAAGCTTTTAGTGGCATATATTTTTTTGTTGTTTTTTCCCTGTCTTTCTACTCGAATAACTCTAATAAGATAACACTTGACTGCAGCACATTGCCAACCTTGCTGGTAACAGTAAGTTGGTATTGCCAGTCCCAGCCTTCAATGTCATCAACGGTGGATCGCATGCTGGAAATAAGCTTGCTATGCAGGTATGCTTCTGAATGACTGATTTGGTTTATCCAATAGTCATGTTTTATGATTGAGATTCTAACCCTTTTTTCTTTACAGGAATTCATGGTTCTTCCTACTGGAGCGTCTTCATTCAAAGAGGCCATGAAGATGGGTGCTGAAGTCTACCATCATTTGAAGGTTGGTTATTCCATTCTCATGCCCTTTTCTTTTCAACTAATTTTCAATTCAGTTTAGCACTGCATCGTTATAACTTATAAAATTGCACAAAATTAACTTCAGTTCAGCTCTTACAAGTTGAAAATAACATATCATTCTTCTAGAACTTACAATGACTGGCTACTGCCATGCTGTTTTTTTTTTGTAATATTCTGTTGATGCTTTAATGGAAGCCTGAAGATGGCAGAATATAATTTCCAATGCTTTCATAAATGTGTTGCTTATATATACACGTTTATCATGAAGATCCTACCAGCTCCTTTTAGTGAAACTGTGATAATTGTATATTCACTTACATTTAACATTTGTCATTAATTTTCAGTCTGTGATCAAGAAAAAATATGGCCAGGATGCTACCAACGTTGGTGATGAAGGTGGTTTTGCTCCAAACATTCAGGTTATGCATGTTTTATGGTTTTCTTTTGTCTTGTGTTCTGTTTACCTTTAACATACATTTTTGCATCTAGTTTCTCACAGCATAAAACTGACATATCCTCAGGAAAACAAGGAAGGTCTTGAATTACTCAAGACTGCCATTGCCAAAGCTGGGTACACTGACAAAGTATATTTCTTTTCAAATTTCCATTAATACTTTTGTAGTTTTTTCATAACTTGATGTTGAAAAGACTGTTTTTCTGATTGTTTCACCATTTTATTAAGGTGGTTATTGGAATGGATGTTGCTGCTTCTGAATTTTATGGCCCAGATAGAACATACGATTTGAACTTCAAAGAAGAGGTGATATTCTCTTGTATAGTATTACTATTGCATCATTTTGTGTTCTGTCAAATGGAAGAGTTTCTTTTCGGCTGCTGCTGTTCTTGTGTTTTCACTTTTCAGTGTTACTTGTTCGAATTAGGGAACTGAAATTACCATACATTGTCAGTTATGACATAGCTTATCAGCTGGGTATGGTGATTATTAGGCCAGTTAAAAGATATTAGTTTGGAATGAATCAATAATCTGATTGTGCCTTTTTTTTGCTACTCTGTTTGCGCAGAACAATGATGGTTCGCAAAAGATCTCAGGCGATAAGCTAAAGGACCTCTACAAGTCCTTTGCCTCCGAGTATCCTATTGTATCAATTGAAGATCCATTTGACCAGGATGACTGGGAGCATTACTCAAAGATGACTGCTGAAATCGGTGAAAAAGTACAAATTGTTGGAGATGATCTTTTGGTCACCAATCCTAAGGTAGGATGAAAATTTGTTTGCCCTCTAGAGAAAGTAATTCATTAAACCTTTTACAGAAAAAAGAGACCTGGTTTCATTGGCTAAAATATCTGTAGGCTGAATACATCGGGAGCCCCCTGAACTTGTCCCTAAACTCCAGTTTCCACCTGAACTTTCTAAAGTTCCAAATAACCCTTGAACTTGCAAAAAGGCATCAATTTGCCCCCTTAGTGTCACTTGTTAGCATCTGATTGGAGAGAGAAAAATCAGAAAAATGACATTTTTGTAAAACAATTGTTTGTATTACTATCTCAACATGGCATCATTGAGGGGGTTCAGAAAAGTAACTGTTTTGTATTACTGTTTAGCATTACTATTTCAAAGTAATTTTTGAAAAGTAAATTACCGTGGCATTGAGGGAAATCAGAAAAATGGCCTGATTACAATTCCAAATAACCCCTGAACTTGTTCACTATTACTATTGCAATGTCTTAGGTACTGTCAGGGTGGTTCTTAATGCATTAAGCGATATCTATATATATCCGCAGAGTATCTGCAAACACTTACTGTACCTTTTACTAAACTCTGCTGATTTTGTTCTCATTTACAGAGGGTTGAGAAGGCTATCAAAGAGAAGTCATGCAACGCCCTCCTCCTTAAGGTCACACTCGTACTTTTATTAAAGTTAGAGAAATTTTACTATCGCTTCTGCTCGAAAATCAAGCATTTTATATTCTCTTTTATACAAACAGGTGAACCAGATTGGATCTGTAACTGAAAGCATTGAAGCAGTAAGAATGTCCAAGCGAGCTGGATGGGGTGTGATGGCCAGCCACCGCAGTGGTGAAACTGAGGATACTTTTATTGCTGATTTGTCTGTCGGTTTGGCCACGGTAATTCTATTTTCTATTTTCTATTTTCGGGCATTGCGATCCACTTTGTATCTCTCTTAGTTTTGATTTATACCATTTTTTGTAATGAACAGGGTCAAATCAAGACTGGAGCACCATGCAGATCAGAGCGCCTTGCAAAATACAATCAGGTTCATTTTCACATCTGAGCTTTTCTGGAATCAAATCAATTAGGGTCAGTTTGGTATTGCTTTGCTAGGCTGTTGTCCCGAAAAAGCTCTATTTTCAAGCTTTCCTAGCTGTCGTTCTGAAAAGCTCTAGAAATCAGTGACAAACAAATTCTAATTAATTAGTATTAAGAGTCAAAATCTATTGTCCAAAGTCAAAATATGTTGTACTTTGAAAAGTTTGCGAGTTGAGCTTTTTGAGAGAGCAGTTGTGACAACAATCCCGAACAGGCTCTTAGAGTAAGTCCAATCATTTTCCCCATTTTCCATTCATCAAACCCCATTTTGGAGGATCTGCCGTGTCTTTTCTTGAATCATCTTTCCTATTTTTCATTCCCCAAATCAAATTCACTTTAAAATAATAATATATTATTATTAAACAAACAAAAAGAAAAACAAAACAAAAAGTAAAAACAAGTAATATTATTTTAATCTATCCCCAAAATGGGGAATAGATCCTTTCCCCATATTTGGATGTGGAATGGTTGGACTTGCCCTTAGTCTTGCAGTTAACTAACTGAATATTTTGGCATCCCTGCTATACATGTAGCTGTTGCGAATTGAGGAAGAGCTTGGAGCTGAAGCAGTTTATGCCGGAGCTAACTTCAGGAGCCCTGTTGAACCCTACTAAATTGGAAGCTGGGATTTGATGGAGTGATTCCGTTTTTGGAGGTGACATGTGAGCAATGCAAATGTTAGATGATGCGAATAAGTTATTGTAAAATCGGGGTTAAACCCACCACCTTTTTACCAATAATTTTTGCAGTTTTGTTCTGATTGTACTGAGGAGTTTTCTCAAGTTGGCACTTAGTTGAGCGTCTTATAACTTGAATTGGAAATACCTTTGGCTGGATTTTTATAGAAGCCTTTTTAATGCTTGAATGTTTTTGGTATTGGTTTTTAATAGAACCATTGAAGCTTTTTTTTTATGAATAATAGAAGTTTTTTTGAATGTTTTTGGTATTGCTTTTTGAGTTTATCAATTAACCAGTTGTTAGATTATGGGTGCTTATTATCTGGCATTTTAACAAACTGTCAGATTGCTCTGATGCATGATAAGTATTAAAGGCAATGCAGTATGTTGTGTATTTACTAACCGTCGGATAATAACGATCAACCGCCGTCAACCGAAAAGATACTTTTCGGAAATTAATCAATCATAAAAAAAATGCCTTTCCATTGTGGATGAGGGTGAATTTTTGCATCCAATCATATTGAACTAATGCAACCCTTCGTTAATGGACACGACTCTTCATTTGGTGAGACGCAACCTTTCGCATTCTATAAACAGTATTCAAAATTCAACCATTTTCGTGACATGCATGGTGGGCAATGTATAGTAGTATGCGTGCATATATAGAGAGTGAATATCTAGATTTCCCTGCGTTCAAAGTCTTAGTAAGAATAATATACAAGTGATTCGATCCTTATTTCCATCACTATATTTCTACACAAATTTGAGCGTTTGTTGTATGAGTAATTGCAAAGCGTTTATTAATAAAAGTTTTCATTCTTCAACATTCTTTTGTTCGATATTCACAAAGAATAGCATCCTAGCGGAGGTTCT
>CATIWQ010509454.1:0-19770 GCA_949673415.1 Euphorbia schlechtendalii
CTCCGTACCATTCCTCACCTTTTGCATAACTCATTGGTTATCCTCTCTTTCTTTTGATTTTTCTTTAATACCCTCATCCTTTATTAATCAATTTCAAAGTATTATGGCTATAGTTTCCTAACACTTTAAACACACTCAATACTTATAGAACCTATTCGAGGTTTGCATATAAAACTCATAGTAAGAATACCATTAGATATTAATCCACATAAACTTATCGAAAGCATTAAACTAAAACTATATAACTTATACTAATTCATGTTGCAATGAAATATATATTGAAACTTACTTAGAATGTTGTTCTTGAATTTTACTCACCACTCATCCTTGCCAATTTGGCAAATGTTGTGCACTAACATCAAACTTGTAATACCTAACACTCAAAATAACCTTGGACAATTGTAAGTAAAGTATGAGAATATATTAATTGACACGAAAATCAACAAAAATTTTCAAATTCTTCAATTTTTCATTTTATTTAATCTTTTTGGATTTTACGAGATTTTCATAAATGCCCCCCACACTAAAGAACGCAATGTCCTCATTGTGTGACATTTAATAAAAATCTAAATTAAAAAACTAAAGTTAGTCTAAAAATTATTGAAAAAGATAAAGTAAGAAAAGAATAAACCCCGTTCTATTGCGAAGGATAATCCGGTGGACTAGGAGTGAATTGACAATTTTGTCGTCTAAAGAATGAAAGTAATTTTCGAAGCATCGAATTATTAATTTTCTTCAAAATCTTCATGTCCCTCTTCATAACTCCAAGTTTTTCTTGGTAATTATCCAACTTAAGTTGCATGCTAGTCTTCCAATCATTCGAAGCTTCTTCTTCTTCTTCATCATCTTCGTCTATTTCTGTCATCAGGGCTTTTCCTTTTCGATGGCTTATGGATGGATTTGATGGTCCGATGGAAGAATCTTCTTGAGTCAAATTGAGCTTCTTGGTGCGGTTGGAGTAGGAGTAGAAAGAATAAACACCATTGTGCTCTCTTGGAGCAATCCGGTGTTCTTCAAATAATTTTCATCCATATACCGAAAATACTCACTCGGTTGTTGAACATAGGGGAGTTCATTTCTTGCTCCCAAGACTATGGCAGTGATAATTTTGGCCGCTCCAATTTTACTCCTCATGCTCATCGAGTTCTTCTTCATCATATCCCAAATTATATCCACAATTTCTGCTTTTTGCTTCATCATAGCGCATGAGAGAACAAACAAGTCCTTCTTTTGAACCTTGGTATTTTCAACTCGACAAAATACTAAAGTGGAAAGGTATTTGTGGAGAAGGAGAATACAATCATCCTTAATAAGTTTGTTAGGAGAATTTTTAGGATCAAAGACTCTCTTACCCGATAAATTTGCCCAAACTCGATTAGGTTGAAATGAGTCTATCATGCTTGATGAAATAACGATCTCGAAACCGAACCAACCACCCATCATCTCTCTCATGAAGGTGTATTACTATCCTTGATTCCGAAATTGAATCACCGTCTTCCGTGAATCTTCGTAATCGAATGTTACCAAACACTCGAGAATCCAATCTCGATTTTGTGGGAACCGCATATCCACAAATTTTGAAAGACCAATAATTGAAAGGTAGGCTTCCATCTCTTCACGGAGATTCAGAGTTTCCAAGAAAACCAAATCGAGGAATATCATCCCGATGATATCCAATTTGCTTAGCTTTTGAAATCTCTTACCCTCTTCTCTTGTCCTCAACGGGAAAGGAAAATCAAATTCATCTTGAATAAATTGTGCTCCTCTCATTTGTGCTACTCTTTTCACATGAGTCATGTTGGTTTTGAAGATAAAGGTTTGAAAAAGGTTTATATGTTTACGAATATAGATGAGAAAATCAGAATTTTGAAGGCTTTTTAGAAGGTGTGGTGGCTAGGGTTCAACGTAGACCTATTTATAGAGGTATATTTGTTCTCTAATTGGTCATAAATGGGATTATAGCCGTTTGGAGTCAAAACTAGCCATTAATGGCGGTTTTAGCCATCTATTGCGTGTCAGTTCGCAATCTGTAAAGGTTGTAATTTTACCGTATCGCGATTGCGAAGGCCAGTCGCGATCGTGACTCTCCTCACGAAAAAAATAGAAAGTTTTGCTATCCAATGATCACGAGCGTGAATTGTGTCACGGTCGCGAGCTTCCTAATTCTCCAAATTCTTCAATTTTTAGACTTGCACCTATAAAAACTTAGAAACACAAACAAACTTTGTTAAATATAAACGATATATATTTACTATTATACCTTGAGAATTCATGGTGAAGAGAGCAATTGAACATCAATGTCTTGTTGTTCAAATTTTTATTTATAATAACAAAGATTTACAAATGAAAAATAAAAACATAAACAAACAAGCAAACAAACAAACAAACAAACAAACAATTAAAACACGTAACACAACTAAACTGAAATCTACCTATACAAATTTCTAAATTCAGAAGGAAAAGATGAAATTTTACTCAAGGGAAAATGATCATATCATACAATTAATCTCGTAGTAAGATTCCCTTAAATCTGGCTCAACATCAACCAGTAAAGCACGAACATCTTCGATTTTTCTACGGATTGAAATTTGCCACTCCATAAGGTCGCTTAATCTTTCATAGAGGTTGGAATTTCTTCTATTTTCTCTTTGCCCATTTTCCCTTTCTCTCTCTTGGTCTACTTCCACCCTTTCTTCCCATGGTCTCCAACCATAGGTTATTCTATCTTCTCCTATGAACCTTATTAAGAAATGTTTCTCAATGAAGACTTCTATCGTTAATTCCGGCATTACGTCTTCACTATTGAAAATTTTCGTAAAATAGGGTAATCTCCCTATCTGTCCCAACAGATTCGCCATTGTCCGACACCCATATTTGGTCAATTCTGGATTTTGAACTGCAGACATAAGTGTGTCCATCATAATCCCAGAGATATCAATAGGCGTGCCCTCCAGAATTGCTTCCAAGATAAACAATTCTTCAGGAATGACAATATCGAAGTTAGACCTACCAAAAAGCACACCACTTAAGTAAAAGTGTAATGCTAACAAACAAGGATTACGAATCCATCGGCTATAGGCTGATTCTTATTTGTAATCGGTTTGGCCTGTCAAGCAATTCCACGTTGGTACAGGATTCAAACCAGGAGGCATCTTATAGAAGCAATTCTTTGGAAATCCCAAGTACTTTTCCAAAGCCTTTCTCGTAAGCTTGTATTCTTTTCCTTGGTGGAGATAGATCAAACAGTTTTGTCTATCATTTCTCCATGCCACTATGACCAGCATTTCCATGCAATTACTCACATTGTTTCTGAGAGTTAAGTTGGAGTAAATGACAAAATTAAGTATTTCGAGATAATACATAATTCTATCGAAAATACCCAGATGAATAAGACTATTCCTATGAATTGTATAGGAACTCTTAAATTCAGCAACTCGGATCATTTCATAATGATCTCCTTCTTCCTCAGAATAAATCAGGAATGGCGCTTCGTACCATTCCTGAATATTCTTTGGCTAAAAAACACCGGATCTCGTCAGATAATCCATTTGGAAGAAAGAAAATTCGTAAGAAATGAAAGGATATTTGATTTGGAAGAAGTTTTGATTTGAAAGGAAGAATTCTGATTGCAGGAGTAGATGATTAATGAACAGATGTGCATCAATTTATAGAGATTAGTGGAATAACTGTCAAATAACCACTCAACCGCTGCAGTTATCACAAAGGTCACGATCACGAGTAAGTGTCACGAACGTGACTAATAGAATTTTGAGAAATAGAAAGTTTGTAGGGGAATTCACGAGCGCGATAGACAGTCGCGAATGCGAATAGGAAAAATAGAAGAAAATCTTCTATTTGTCAAGAATTAAGATGGAAAATTATAATGTATCACCCCAAAGATGATTATTTCATAATCTTTTCACATTTAGAGTGAAATTTAGAAAATTATGTGGTATAGGAAATAAAACAAACAAATAAAAACATTAGAACTTACTTGTCTTCCCTAGAATTTTAATCCTTAGAACGCTATTGCCTTCCCCAGCAAAGATGCCAAAACTTGTTCACCACTTTTCTACTAATAAGTTTAATAACTTATTCACAAGACTTGGCTACACTCGTTCCATAAGGCTTATCCTTAATAATAATAATGCCAAAAACTTGTTCACATGAAATGCAAGTGTTGTCAATACCTCTTATCAAATTGAAAAATGATTATAACTGCAAGTATACAGTTGTGATGTAGTTTTAAAAGATATCGAATCCACAGGGAAGGAACCATGTCTAAAGATCAACAAGGGAAAAACAAAGTAAAGAAAATAAAAAATAGATTTGAGATTTTTGGATAGGAAGATTAGAATGGAAAATTGAGTAAATATAGATGTGGAAGATTAGGGAATCTAAATATAAAGATTTTCACTACGAACAAGTATAGCGGAGAAAACATTCAAGTTCAACAAAGATGTTACGATTCACTAAACTAATCTAACAAACTAAGCTCAAAACACTCAGATGTTCAATGATTCGCCGCAGAGCAACACATGAAATAACTTTTCTAAATCTAGTGCAAACGAAATAAGACAATTATATAAACTTGGACAACATCAATATTATGCTTAGTACAGGTCGCTCTCACATAGCCACATTTAGCAAGTTACCATTCCAAAAATGTTGGCTTACTAAATAGCGTTATATCACAGATCCAGTGATTATACATAATATTGTTAACATCGAAACTACTCTTAAAATTAACTCCAACGCATATAACTTGATTAATTTAAATGATTTAGCACGAAATACGCATTATGACACATAGACATATCATAAACTTCGAAATAGAAAGTATAAGTAGAAAACAAAGTTAAGTTGTAAGGTATGCAAGTGAAAGCTAAAGTTGATCAAACTGTATCCACCCTTTAATGGGAGTCGTCAATTCCCGCAATTCCTACGTCTACTTTGAATTCGATCTCGGCCCATACAGAACCTTCGCTAGGATGCTATTCTTTGCGAATATCAAACAAATGAATATTGAAGAATGAAAACTTTTATTGATAAGTGATTTCCAAGTACACTAATACAACAATCGCTCGAGAATATAGATAAATCTAGTGATCGAAACAAGGATTCGAATCACTTAATCATTTTCTCGCTAACACTTATGAACATAGCGAACTCTCTATCTATACACACACTATATCTCTCTCTAATTGCACTCTAATGCTCTCCTATCTGTTGGTGTTCTTTCCTGAAATTTGTGAGGATTGGAACCCTATTTATAGAGCTCAAAGGGTTGTGTCTATCCAAACAAAGGGTTGCATCCATTGGTGAAAGATTGCATCTCTTCATTGTTATTGGTTGAGAAGCTTTGATATAATCCAGAATGGATAGACACCTTTTCATGATTGGTTGACTTCTGATAGGTGTCTGCTCATTGGTAGTTGATGGCGGTTGGTAGTTAAGAAGATAATACCAGAAAATCGTCCAAGTAGCGACCGTGATGCACAAGTCGAGACCGTGAATCTTTAATTTGAAGACTTCTATTTCTGAAGTAAACAAGTCACGACCGTGAATGATTGTCATGACCCTGAATTTAGTTTTACTTAGAATTCTTCTTGCAACTTCACCGATCTTCGACAGGTTCGATCCTAAGCCAAATCTTTAAGTTCCATGCATCTTTTTGCACCTTTTTCACTCTTTTTTCATAGAATTCCACTTTAGATCATTTTACTTCCAAGATTTACCTAGTATCTGCATTTTCATCAAAAATAACTACATACCACGTGAAATCTTTTATATGAAGTATAAAATGACTAAAACTATAGTGTTTAATGTATAAAATTAATGTGTTAATAAGTGTAATTATACACTTATCACATGCTTAAGATTGGTACATTATAATCATTCTATTATGCCAAGACTCCACATAGCATGCAAAACAAACAAGGTCCATGTTTAAGTTCTTGCACCTATATCTATAAGTTTTAGTTTAACAACTTAAACCACGTGTGTAAAACCATATACGGAATCCAATTCCCATAATAGAAATCAACTAAGTCATAAAAGTCCCTTGGATACACTTGAACATAATACCAATGGAGATTTCCAGGTAGTAGAGCCCCCCTTAAAGTAAATGAGTAGCCAAGTCCAATCCATGCCAAAATAACCATAAGCACTTTGATTTGTTGTACTACAGATAATGATGATATAAAGATTTCATTCTTTTAATCGAGTGAAGTACTGGACAGCCCTCAATTTAAAGCATTTACACGATAAAACATTGTTAATTAAATTGATAATCGCCTAAACTAAGTTTGAGCAAAACCTTAATCTAGTTCTCACATCATTTTTTATAACAAGAATTGAAACCTAAGTTATGCATAGCATACTTTTAATCAATTCATAGAAACTATCATTTCAACATATTATCATCAATCATGCATAGCATAAGGCAGGTTCTGATACCATAGCTGGTTAATTAAGGAGTTATTGAACATGCAAACTTGTAAGGAGGAATTTCAAAACTTAAAATTAACCCTAAAGGATCTCCTAATCATGCCATGATTGATATAATATAAGTTAAAATGTTCTATAGACACTCATAGGTTTATAAAACTTAATAAAATAAAACTAACATCTAAGTTAAGAGCATTACCAGTTAATGCATGCCTTCCCTTTGGTGCGGCGCTCCATTAGAACAAATGGACAATACTTCTTTAGCACTAGCCTCCAAATTGGGATAATCTCTAATTGATCCAAATGGATCTCGATAGACCTAAACCTTCCATTAAGGAAGAACTTGTTAGTAGACTATAGCTACTAGATTACTCGAAGACCAGTTCGAAAATATAACTTAGAAGGCTCTCTTCAATAGAATTCTTGCAATAGTGTATAAACTCATGGAGAATCTCGCAAAAAGCTCATGAAGAAAGATGTCAAAACTCATAAGTAAGGTTGAGCAAAAGTGAGTAGAAAGAGGGGGAGGAGAAGGTTACTTATAGCCTAAGGGGGACCAAAATTGCTCCCCCAAAATAGATGTGGGATTGGTGTGGGCTCTTGTGAGCTCATGCGGGCTGCTCTGTGAGTTTCTCTCAGAGAAGCTTGTAGCGCAAGGCAATCCCCTCGCATGGGCTTGCCTTGCGTGCTGCGGGCCTTGCGAGATTTATCACAAGCTTGTGGGCCTCCGCATGCGCTAGCAACGCTTACGAGCTTTCTCGCAAGCGCTTGCTAGCTTGCGAGTACTTCTAGTACTTCCGTGGGCTTGCCTTATAGACTCTTACAAGATTTCATGCAAGATTCATTTGCGGCACTTGGTTTTTCCCCTTTCTTTCTGACATTTTGGTCCGACCAATATTTTTCCAATTGAGTTAGACCTTTTCCCTTTTATTCTCGGTCTATAAGTTCTTTACTTAGTCCATAAAGACCCAAAGTGTGTGACTGCATAAGATCCCAAATTAGAGAGCCGCTAGAGGTTAACCTAAAACTTGGCTTCCTATCCGAGAGCCATTAAGCTTAGTATTCTAGATCAATATGGAACCCGATAACTTTAGATTATCAAATAGGCTTTCTATCACATGTGTATGATCCCCCGATACTCGGAACATCGCGTGCTTGTGACTTGATCCAGTTCTGCAATAGTAACTAATACAACACACTCCTTCCATCAGGTTAAGTACCATCCAGTTTATTGAGCTTAGATTAATTGTTAGCTCATGTAATAGTCATAGTTATCCTAGAGTTAGACTTGTTTCACGAGAACACCACTCGCCATAATGTATCAAGATTGACTAGAAACTCGTTTTATTAATCTCATACTTTAATTAGAGGTTTATGAGTGTGTAACATCAACAAGAGGCCTTAAGGTACAACAACCATTATATCACTATATCAGGAGTAATGGATCCCATCTTGACTACTCTGCTTACCAACGAGTGATCATCAAAATACCCATAATCACCTGTATCATCCTGATTACTAGGGTATGAATAAGTATGATTTAAAGTATAGAAACTCCCACACAAGGTAACCAGTATCTTAAGTCTAAGGATACTTGTGTTACTATTGCAATAAGAGATGACAACAACACATGGATATAGTTATTTCTGAGTGTCTATCTTATAGAGCTCTCTAATGTATTACCTGAATACATTCATGTATTAACTCAAGGTACCACCTTCAACTCGTGAGATTGGTTTCTTGGATCTAATCTAAGGAGTAAGCTTACACATGCTAGTCTATCCACTTCATTGATGTCCAATCTCAATGAAACTATGACTACGGATATTTAGACTATTCATAGTAACATGTGTGTGTAGTTCTCACTACACTTAGCTCCCACTATATCCTCGCACTTTCACGATATGAATTAGTCATGGACTTTGTCTTATCAATGAGCATATACATAATAACACATGTATATATGATACCAACGATATGCATAACTTTAATAAGCATTGATAAATAACAAAGATGCCTTTATTATTGATAACAATAATCTGAAAACTAATTGTACATTATAACTAATAGAGATGTATCCCTAATTGCATCTAGGGCATACATCATGTCTAACACATACATTCCAAAGCATAATAAAAGCTAGCCAATTCGCATCATAATAAAAGCATCAAAATGCATAGGTAGAAATGAGTCATGTTCCGTCTCCTCATTGTATCAATAAGGATCAATAGTTTCCTCTTCTCATCTATGTCTCACCTTGGCACTCTCCAGCTACAAAGTAAAATCATCACGTTTTCTAGGTTCATGAGTCCCTAACATTCATCTAGTCATCCCTGGTAGTAGTGAGCCCAGGCCCTTTGTGTAACAAAGCATAAGATCATCATCAACAAAATAAGGCGTTTATAAAAAAGTAATTTTTTATTTAATAAAGTCATAAGAAAGTATTGCAAAGCTTCAAAATAAAATATTCAAATGTATGAGCTACATTATCAAATCAACAAGGAATAAATCAAAAGAGGATATATGTTATTTCACCCCCTATTGGGTACCATCTTCTCCATCATCGTTGCTACCATCGCTATCATCAGCCTCCTCATTCTCATCATCCTCCGCACCCTCTCCCTCCTTTCCATGAATGGCGTAGAAGCGAAATCATGGGCCATCTCCCTAGGATAGAGTCAAGACATTCACTTGCCCCCAGATGTGGGCCTTATTAAGTCTTTCTCATGGCTAGTATTAACGTCGTCACCTCTCCACTGCTCAAAATGAGTCCCAGGTCTTCGGTGCTCGAAATAAGTCCTCGATCTTTGCTTTCCATCATCTGGCCTCATCGATCACTTTATTTGGCATGAATCCTAGATATGATGCCTAGGGAATCTTGGAGCCTCTTCTGCAATACCCCTCAAGATGCCTCAAAAGATGCTAATTGATCTCAGAGTATAGTCACCTCATCCTTGGCCCTCATTCGGTCACTCATCTCAGCCTAAACTCGATTACGTTCCATGTCAATAAATTCATGCAAGAGGAATCAATAAATCAAAACATACATACATGCATACATACATACATGTCAAATAAGTAAGCCAAATATATGTGTACATACATACCTATACATCATTGCTATTATACATGTTATTACTTGCATCCATAGATAAATTTTGAATGCAAGACTTACCATGGCGAGTGTATCCTGGGCCATCATAATGTTTCAAACTGAGAAGAGCCTGCGAGTTAACTGTTCTACCTCTGTAATAGGTACCTGTGTAACAAATGTCCCAATATCCCGTCAAGAATCCTATTCAAGAGTAGAATGCAAAAAGGCAAAGATCTTAGGCACTCACATGGGTGGCATCAACAAGAATGAAGCTGAAAGGGAAAGTGGGCTCTGATGATGTCTTAGCTCTCTCCCCTCAAGTTGTGTCATCATCATAAATATAGCATCCAGCTCATGTCGAAGGACTCTCTCTATAACTTATGGAGTCAAGGACTCTCCTACTGGCCCCTTGGTAGGCTACGATGGTGGAGCTCCCTTTTATCCCTCCTATCTCGTAGGATCCACTACTCCTCTAGGACCACCTCCTCTATGTTTCAGAATGTGCATAAATGGGAGTAAAATCAAAAGTGAGGAGCTTACCTTGAGAAAAGGTGTCACCCACCTAGATCAATTGGAAGCATGGAACCCTCCACTAGATCCCGAGGCCTTTTGACTTGCTCAGCTCATACTAGGAAAGGATCAACTATCTCTTGCTATAGGAAGACCTCTCTCAAGTCTCATATCCTCATCACTAGCCTTAGGAGGATCGTTCATGTCATCATCATCATCTCCTTCGCTTCCGTTGCTAGGGAAATCCTCAATTGCTACCTCTATAGGAACATCTCTGGGTTACCACCTTAGGTAGGGAGGAAGTAAATAAGCCATGAAATCCTGGTATAGTTTGCTGACTAATGGGATAATCCACCCTCCTACCTCAATAAACAAGGTGAACTCATTGGTAGGAAGCAAATGGGGCTAGAATAATCTAGTGGGTACACCCGATGGAACCCTCCTCCTCGAGACCCTACTAGTCTACCATCTCCGGATGCGCTTTCCAAAATGCAACTCCTTGGTATAGGGGCACTCAAAGAGGAATCGATAATCATCTATCTCATGCGTGAACTCTCAAGATGTAGGCGTAGTTGGGGAGAGAAGCCCATGGATTAATGCGGACATATATTCTAGTCAGAATATCGATGTACAAAAAATAAATGATAATGACAAAGCTCTAAAGAAGTAGATACATACCTAAATGTGGTGAAGGTATTGGAGGTTCCCTGTACCATGGATAACTATATACCATGTTTGTCCATGGGTGCATCCAATAGGTCAAAAATGGGCATCCGGTGGTGCATGTCCTTATACTTAAGGAGGTGGGATAACCCGATACTCAAAAGCCTAAAGCTGCAAATGCATTATGCCAGTATAGGGGCAATGTTGAAGTAATAAAATGTAATTTAGCCTAAAGACTCACCAGGATCCATAGTCATCCTACCTTCAACTCCTTCATAGGGCATTGAGCATAGCAATTTGATCTATAGTAAATCTAGCCCAGGATAGTGAGATATTAGTTCCATCCAAAGATGGAATCAACATCCTCTAATGGGGTAGAATGATGTAGTTAGCTAACTGCTAGACACCAAAAAGAAAATGGTAGAGAAGAGAACTACAATGAAGGACCAAACAAATTGGGGCACTTCCTCATCAGGGATCTCATCTAAGCACTCCCACTGAGCTACCGCCTCACTAAGAAGAAGCCATGAATATGGTGATTGCCGGACACCAATCAACCTCTCAATCGTATCATAGGTGCTTCGGAGGTGGGGAAATCAATCCGTTAACACATGTTAAAGCGTATGGTCCTCCCTATCCATCCTAGCCCAATCATGTCTACAACATCAAAGGGAGTAATAGTGAGCTCCCCGACTGAAAAGTGAAATGTGTGGTTGGTCTCGCTCCACCTCTTGATAAGCCTACCTATAACAATATGGCTCAATCCCTTCGAAGTTGAAGGAAGAGCTCGAATCAAGGGTCCAAACCTAGTGGCCTCTAACCTTGCCACTAATCGAGGGTCTTGTAGTGCAATAGCAACATCATGGATGTACCTCCACCACTCTCCGCACTGGCTGATAACATCGATGCCCTCATATGTCTGGGGTTACAGAATTCATGCCAAATCAAGATAAGTCTTTGCACTCATTCATAGATTTGCATTTAGTCTCGTGCTAATATGCGAAGTGTAAATTAAACAAAACAAACTCATGCATTTAATTAATCAATTTAGACTTAATTCTTGTCTAAGTCTAATTTGATTAAAAGTTTAATTTAATTTAAGTAATTCAACCTGAAATAAAATAATTAAATTAAAATTATGTCAAAAACATTGCATTTTGCCCAAATTTTCAGTTAAAATTGAAAATTGGGACTTTTAGGCTTGTTTCGATTCTCGTGAGCAAAAAAACCTATACTGTTTATTAAGCCGACACTAGTCAAGTTCTGGCTAATACCTGCGTGACCTGGCTATGCACCCAGGGATAGTGCAAAAGGTGTGTTATCCATCTATATCATTCTGGGTTGGTACCGGTCTAATATGCCGAGACCAACCTAGATGGGTACATCGGTACATGCCCAAATTGGGCCAGTTTTGGCGTACCTGGCTGGTCCTAAAACAGTAATCGAAAAGTCCCTATTTCAGGTTTTGTGTTTTTTCCCTCATACATGCATTTTTCGATATTTTTTCGCATTTTTTAGTCCTGCATCTGATTTCATGGCATTTTTAATCCTACATTCGTATTTAATTTTCAAAATTAAAATTTTAATTATTTAATAATTCACATAACTAGTTTGATTAAATTAGCATCAGACGTAATTAACATGTTTCAAGAATTCCTAGAGATGAGATGCATGCGCCTCTGTAACCAAAGGAGTAGGCAACTTGGGGGGCCTAACCCATGAATAGATCAGTGGGCTGAAACCCGAATGCCCATGACACTGAGAAAGTCCGTGTGTCATTGGGTCTCACATCGTGCGTAATCCCCAATGCGCATAGAACATGGATGATATTTAAAAATCTTGTCATGCATCATCGGAATCTAGAGAGATAAGCTCTGGAAAAAGTGAATAGTGATTTGAATTTCTAATTTTATTCCTTTTTCTAGAGAATTATAAAGGAACCCCAAAGGTCACTTTTTCATTTCCAACTTCCACATTTTCCCCCATTTTTCAACTATTACGCCGTCTAGGAATTTTGGGCCAATATACTTTTACGACCCCTACCAAGCCTCCTTGGTCCCCCTTTTTGGGTATCATTTTCAAGCCTGCTCGGTAAAATTAAATCAACCATTTTATCCTCATTTTATCCCCATTTTCCAACTGCCATACCATCTAGGCAATTTGAGCCAATCAAATTTCGCACCCCCTTACTTGGTCTCCTAAACCCCCTTTTCGGGTAGTATTTTCTAACCTGCTCGCTAAAATGAAAATCAACTATTTTATCCCCAATTTCTCCACCAATCACCATATATCCATTCATTCACTCAATATTACTTCCTAAATATTTTATCCTAAAAAATTGCAACTCTAAGGGAGCCTTATCTCCCGGCAATCAAAATTAAATTCGTGCAAGGGGAAAATTCAACATTTTCAAAACCACCTTTGCAGTATTTTCCAAATAGGTCGAATTTCTTTAACGCAATTAATTTTCTCTTCATTTTAACTCTTGATTGAAAGGGAAAAATATTTTATTTCCAAAGTGTCAATCAATGAGTTAAAATGTGCTTATGGACACTAGTAACTCCAAAACAACTCTATTGTATTTTCAGGTTTTTGAACGAACCCAACTATCCTCAAGAAGATAAGTAGGTACTTTAATCTTGGAAGCTAACCTCATCAACTAAGCACTTTAATCTGGGAAGAAAACCCAAACATCACATTAGGAAGGAAACTAGGCACTTTAATCTTAGATGTCAGCCATGTCAACTAGGCACTTTAATCTTAGAAGATAACCCAAGCATCACCTCAAGAAGGCAACTTGGCATTTTAATCTGGGAAGTCAACCTCATCAACTAAGCACTTTAATCTTAAAGAAAACCTAAGCATCACCTCAAAAAGGTAATTAGGCACTTTAATCCTAGAAGTCAACCTCGTCAACTACGCACTTTAATTTTGAAAGACAGCTAAAGCATCACCTCAGGAAGGAAATGAGGCATTTAATCTTGGAAGTCAACCTCGTCAACTAGGCACATTAATCTAGAAAATAATTCAAGTATCACCTTAGGAAGACAACCAACACTTTAATCTTAGAAGTCAACCCATCAACAAGGCACTTTAATAGTGGAAGGCAACCCAAACATCACCTGAAGAAGATGACCAAGAACTTAAATCCTGGAAGTCAACATCATAACTAGGTAGTTTAATCTTGGAAGACAAATCAAGCATCACCTTGGGATGATAACTAGGCACTTTAATTTGGGAAGTCAACCTCGTCATATAGGCACTTTAATCTTGGAAGATAACCTAACCAACCTCAAAATGATGACTAGGCACTTTAATCTTAGAAGTCAACCTCAGCAAAGTCTCGTACGATGCACTAACTCACCTATCGATCAACTTCGACAAAGTTATGCCGGCCTAGGTATGATTTCTATCCCTTACCATTTTCGTGTAGCTATTCTAACTTATGTCAATAGTGACCACATGAGGGGCAGCCTTTGAGCATGTGATTCTTGGTCCCTCACACGATGCAATGATGAGAAGTATTTTCACTTGTCTCTCTTGTTCCAATGATATACTTTGAGGATACAAGATGTTTGGAGGAGATCCTTGGGTCTTTTAGAAGCCAAAACTATTCAAAACCAACCCAAATCCATTCTAAAACCATGAAAAACCAAAAAATCAGAAAAACCAGAAAAAACCTACCCAAAACTACTCGTCTCGATCAAAATGACCCAGAATAATTTGATATTTTAAACCTGCCCAGATCGGGCCTATGCTCATCCTCCAAGAGGATTGGTAGTAGCACCGACAATGACCCACTAAGGCAGCCTTGTACCTGCCCCGGTGTAGTCTCGGGTTTGCCTTAGTGGACCGGGACCAGTCTAGAACCTACCATATCAATCTCAACCGAGCTAGTACCGGTTCACCCCAGCGAGCCTAAACTAACTTGATAGTTTGCCAGGTCGGACCGGTTGTAGCTACCTTGTTGGCCACTTAAAAAATTCTTTCACCCTTTTACCCTCAACTTTATTACCCCATCCCAAAAATATCCTTTAACCTATACTTATTTACCATTTTTAATCAACTATTATAAAAGTCTAAGAATTAGATTTTATAAAGGTGGGAAGCTTTACCTCTTTGGGAAATTTTTAGAGTGAGGAACTTTAGGAATTTTTGAGAAAAAGTTAGGAAAATCTCTACTTTCCTTTTTCTGACATTTTTTCTTCAAAAATTCCCTTTTTTCTTCCGGGTTCTTCAAGTTGGAAACTAAATATCTAATTCTCAAGTTTCCTATTCCCCTCACAAAAACCTACTTTCCATCATTTTCTAACAAAAATCAAGAAAAGAGACTTCGAGATTCATTTCTTCGGCATTTTTAGCTCTAAAAGTTGCGGATTCATGTTGGAGGGGTAAGATTTTGAGCTTTTGGAGACTCTTGGCATTATTTTGTGCTTTGTTTTCTGTATTTTTTTTTGTTTTTCGAATTTTGCCCTATTTTGTTTATTTTCTTATTGTTTAAAACTGTTTTAGACCCCACATGATGGGAAATCCATTTTTCCCCGATAACAGACCACATTTATGTTATGATTAATTCAAAACAATAAAATTTGGTAATAAACTAAATATAAAATCAATTATTTTCTAATAAAAATGCTTGGGGAATCCGAATTCCCCACTTTTAAATCCATAAGCACATGATTCACCCTAATCTAACTTATGCTACTTATTGTATCTTGTTTAGTTAACTAACTATGCTAGGATGTTGTGATATATATCATGCTAACCTTTGTAGATGCAGGTAGTTTTAGATTAGATGTATGATTAGGGATTTATTTTCCTTTGGTAATTGTAAAAAAATGTATTTTGTAGATCATTTGTATTTTGGACCATTGGTTTATTACCCCATGGTTTGTATTATTATTTACCCTATCCCTTAGGCTAGAAGCTTCATATTTACTTTATTGTCACTTTCCTTTATTTGTTTATCAATTTATTTATTACTTTCCACTTGTGTGTGATTATTAACTCCAACATAATCGAAAATGGGTCAGTCTTGAAGGAAGTTATTAAAAATGAGATTATTAAGTTACTAGATGTAGTAATTATCTATCCGATTTCAGACAGTGAATGTGTCAGTCTTATTCAATGTGTTCCAAAAGAGGGAGGTATTACTGTAATTCAGAATGAAAAGGGTAACTTAGTTCCTACTAAGACAACAACTGGATGGAGAGTTTAAATAGACTATAGAAAATTAAATGCAGCCACTAGGAAAGACCATTTCCCTTTACCATTTATAGATAAAATGTTAGAAAGGATATCCGGTCATGCATTTTACTATTTTCTTGATGGATTCTCTGGATATTTTCAAATTCATATCAAGCTAGATGACCAAGACAAAACCACTTTTGCATGTTTATTTGATACATTTGCTTTATAGAGGAATGCCTTTTGGGTTGTACAACGCACCAGCTAATTTTCAAAGGTGTGTTTCGGCTACTTTTAGTAAGTATGTGGAGGATATTATGAAAGTTTTCATGGATGATTTCTCTGTATATGGAGATTCTTTTGAAAAATGTCTAGAAAATTTGTATAAAGTACTTGCTAGATGTGAAGAAACTAATTTGGTATTGAATTGGGAGAAATATCATTTTATGGTTAATGAAGGTATAGTTTTAGATCATAAGATAGATGAGAAGGGAATTCATGTAGATATAGCAAAAACCAAGATTATCGAGAAATTACATCCTCCCATAAAATGTTAAGGGAATAAGATCATTTCTAGGCCATGCTGGATTTTACAAAAAGGTTTATTAAGAACTTTTCGGTTATAGCTAAACCTTTAACTAATTTATTAGTTAAAGATCTAAATTTCAATTTCTCTGATGACTGTTTAAAAGCCTTCAACACTTTAAAACAAACACTAATTTCAGCACCCATAATTGTGAAACCAAATTGGACTCTGCCATTTGAATTGATGTGTGAAGCTAGTGATATTGCTACTGGTTGTGTTTTAGGTCAAAGGTATGAAAAGAATTTGCATGCAATTTATTCTGTGAGTCACACTTTTTCCTCTGCACAGTTAAATTACACAACCACGGAAAAAGAGATGTTAGCAGTCGTGCATGCATGTGATAATTAATTTAGATCATATCTGATTGGATATAAAGTAATAGTTTATATAGATCATGCTGCTTTGAGGTATTTGTTTGCTAAGAAAGATACCAAACCTAGATTAATTAGGTGGATCCTTCTTTTACAAGAATTTGACTTAGAAATAAGGGATAAAAAGGAAAGTGAGAATACTGTAGCTGATCACTTATCTCATTTAGATGATGATAAGGGACCTATAGGTGAAATTGGTGATATTAATGAATTCTTTCTAAATGAAAATATTATGTCTGTTAAACATACTATTAATCAATGGTATGCCGACTTCGCAAATTACTTAGTTACATATACTTTACACTCTAATTTAGATTCTAATGGTAAGAAGAAATTTCTTAAGGATATTAGATCATTTATGTGGGATGACCCTTACTTGTTTAAGGTTTGAACCGACGTATTATTCGCAGATGTATAGATGATACTAACTTTTCTTCAATTTTAAGTCATTACCATGATAGCATTTATGGAGGACATTTAAGAATAGCAAAAATCGCTCCCAAAGTTCCAGAAAGTGTGTTCTATTGTCCAACGTTATTCAAGAATGCTTAAGATTTTGTTGAGAATTATGATAATTGTCAAAGAATAGGAAATATAAGTCGAAGGGATGAGATGCCATTAAAAAATGTTAGAAGTGGAACTTTTTGATGTTTGGGGTATAGATTTCGTGGGATCATTTCCAACCTCCAATGGTAATAATTACATTCTGGCTGCGGCTGATTATGTTTCGAAATGGGTTGAAGCTAGCGCATATAGTAAGAATGATGCTAGAGTAGTTGCTAAGTTTCTTAAGCAATTATTTAGTAGATTTGGAGTTCCTAAGACCATAATTAGCAATGGAGGTTCACATTTCATCAATAAGACTTTTGAAAGCTTAATGCATAAGTATGGAGTGCATCATATGGTTGCTACTCCATATCACCCTCAAATTAGTGGTTAAGTAGAAATCTCTAATCGAGAAATAAAGTGGATTCTCGAAAAGACTGTCTCAAAATCTAGGAAAGATTGGTCTACTAAGTTAAATGATGCATTATGGGCTTACCAAACAGCTTTTAAGAAACCTATTAGAATGACACCCTATAAGTTGGTTTACGGAAAGGTTTGTCATTTACCAGTAGAATTAGAGCATAAGGTTTTATGGGCTTTGAAGAATTTGAATATGGATTTACAGAAAACCGGTGAAAGAAGAAACTTGGATTTAAATGCATTAGAAAAACCACGTTTATCATCATATGAAAATGCAAAAGATCTACAAAGAGAAGATAAAATGATGGCACGATGCAAAACTGCGAGAAAAGAAGTTTAAGGTCGGAGATAGAGTTTTATTATATAATTCTAGGCTTCGCTTGTTCCCTGGAAAACTCAAATCTCATTGGAAGGGACCTTATGAAGTTATTCAAGTGTTTGACAATGGTGCATTGGAATTGAAAGCTGAAAATGGAGAAATACTTCGATCCAATGGTCAACGATGCAAACCTTATCTTGAAAATAAATTTAACAACAAGACATTGATGTTCAATTGCAATCTTCACCATAAATTATTCCAGGTATAAGAATAGTAAATATTAAATATTTATTTTTAACATATTTATTTTCTTAAGTTTTCTAGGATAAAGTCTAAAAATTGAAGAATTTGAGAATTAAAGAAGATCGCGACCGTGACATACATATCATGCTCGTGAATATCGTGTTTCAAAACCTACTATTTTTGTGATTAAAGAAGTTCAATCATGATAAGCCTTTGCGATCGCGACATTGGCAAAATATAACCATTACAGATCATGATTCAATGTGCGACAAATGTCCGTAAGTGCCATTAACGGCTAGTTTTGAGGAATAACAGCTATGTTGACTATCATGGCCAATTAGAGACCTCTTAGAACTCTATAAATAGGTCTAAGTTGAACCCTAGCCACCAAAACCTTCAAAAAGCTTACAAAAATTTTGAAATTTCTTTATCTTCACTCTTCAACATACAACTTTTTTTTTCTTTAAAACTTTCCACTTCAAAACAATCAAGATGCCCTTGAAGAAATCTGCAAATAGGAGAGAAAGCCAAACATACCAAGAGGAGTATGGTTTTCCTTTCCCTTTAAGGATAAGAGAAGAGGGTAAGCACTACCAAAATCTTAGGAAATTGGATATTACGGGGATGATATTCCACGATGTGGTCTTCTTGGAAACATTGAATCTCCGTAGAGAGATGGAGGTTTATCTTTCTGCTCTTAGACACACAAAGTTTGTAAATTTGCTTTTTCCTCAAAATCGAGATTGGATTCTCGAATGTCTAGTTACATTCGACTATGAATAAGCAAGGAAAAGGGTGATAAAATTCTACAATCAAGGTAATCAATATACCATGATGAGGGATATGATGCATACTTGGTTCAGGTTTGAAGTTGAAAAATCATCAACCATGACGGATTCTTTTCAACCAAATCGTGTTTGGGCAGATTTAACGAGTAAGAGAGTCTTCGAACCCAAAAATTCTCCAAATAAACTAATTAAGGATGAGTGCATTCTTCTTCTCCAAAAATACCTTTCCACTTCAGTATTTTGTCGAGTACAGAATACCAAAGTCCAAAAGAAAGATTTGTTTGTTCTTTCTTGTGCTTTGATAAAACAAAAAGTAGAATTTGTGGATATCATATGGGACATGATGAAGAAGAATTCTACAAGTACGAGAAACAAGATTGGGATGGCCGAAATTATCACCGCTATCATCTTGGGTTCAAGAAGTAAACTCCCCTATGTCCAACAATAAGGTGACACTAGTACAAAAATGGCCTTTTGGATCGGTCCTTTTACACTATTTGGATCGGTTTCTTACCGATCCAACAGCCGCCGATCCAAAAACACATGGACATTTGGATCGGTTTGAGAACCGATCCAATTAACCAACCAATTGG
>CATIWQ010509482.1:0-11200 GCA_949673415.1 Euphorbia schlechtendalii
AACATATGCTTAAAAGAAAAAAAAAATGAGAGAGTGGTATGGAGCATAAAATGCAACCATTGAAAAAAGGGGAGAGTGGTATGGAGCATAAAATGCAACCACTGAGAGTGTTTTAGCATCCTAGGTTACCTAAAAATGCCTAGAGAGAAATTAATCAAAGTGTGCTTTCTATGTCCTTTATACTTTTTACTATGCTTAAGAGAAGGTAATATACGAGTATGCATATAACGCTTATATGAAGATGCGATTTGGTTGACTCTCCATTAAGAACAAAGGTATGCAACTAAGCTATATAAATCGCACATTACTAATTTGTGGGAAATTTTGAACTTCTACTTGAAATCTTTTGCAACGTGGAATGTGATACTCACTGCAATAGTCTTTCACCAAATGAGGTACAAACTTGTTTACCAAACTATACACTTCTGTTGAATTTACCTTGAGGACAAGGCAAAAGTTAAGCGTGGGGGTATGATAAGTGTATAATTACATTTAATATCGTATTAATTTTACACATTTAAAACTATGAATTAAGTCATTTTTATACTTCATATAAAAGATTTCACGTGGTATTTAGTTGTTTTTTATGCAAATGCAGATACTAGGTAAATCTTGGGAGTAAAATGATCAAAAGTGGAATTCTATGAAAAAAGAGTGAAAAAAGGTGCAAAAAGATACGTGGAACTTAAAGATTTGGCTTAGGATAAAAGCTGTCAAATATCAGTGAAGTTGCAAGAAGAATTCTGAAGAAAAACTCAATTCACGATCGCGACAATCATTCACGCTCGCGACTTATACACTTCAAAAATAGAAGTCTGCCAAACAAAGATTCACGATCGCGACATACATATCACGGTCGCGACTTGGACGGTTTTCTAGTTTTATCTTCTTAACTACCAACCGCCAGATAAGCATGATCAACCGCCATCAACCGCCATCAACCGCTATCAACTACCAATGATAAGACACCTATCAAAAGTCAACCAATCATGAAAATGTGCCTATCCATTATGGATTATATCAAAGCTTCTCAACCAATCACAATGAAGAGATGCAATCATTCACCAATGGACAAGACCCTTCATTTAGATAGACGCAACCATTCCAATCATCAAAAATTTTGGGCAGCACCAACACCTCATAGAGTGCGAAAGAAAGGGGTGAAAGATAGTGTATAGTGTGTAGATAAAGAGTTCGCTACGTTCATAAGTGTTAGTGAGAAAATGTTTGAGTGATTCGAATCCTTATTTCGATCACTAGATTTCTCTATATTCTCAAGCGATTGTTGTATAAGTGTACTTGCAATTCACTTATCAATAAAAGTTTTCGTTCTCTGATATTCGTTTGTTCGATATTCGCAAAGAATAGCATCCTAGTGGAGGTTCTATACGGGCCGAGACCGAATTCAAAGCAAACGTAGGAATTGCGGGAATTGATGATTCCCATTAAAAAGAGTGGATATGGTTTGATCAACTTTAGCATTCACTTGCATACCTTACAACTTCACTATGCTTTCTACTTATACTTTCTATTTCAAAGTTTATGATATGCATATGTGTCATATTGCGTATTTCTTGTTAAGTCATTTATGTTAATCAAGTTATATGCATTGGAGTTAATTTTAAGAGTAGTTTCGAGGTTAACAATATCGTGTATAATCACTAGATCTGTGATATAACACTGTTTAGTGAGCTTACATTTTTGGAATGGTAACTTGCTAAATATGGCTATGTGAGAGCGACCCATACTAAGCATAATATTGACGTTGTCTAGGTTTATATAATTATCTTAATTTGTTTGCTCTAGGTTTAGAAAAGTCATTTCATGTGTTGCTCTACGACAAATAATTGAATATCTAGGTATTTAGAACCGATTTTGTTGGATTAGTTTAGTGAATCATAACATCTTTGTTGATCTTGCATGCTTTCTCTGCTATCCTTATTTCGTAAGGAAAATCTATATTTTTAGGTTCTCTAATCTTTCATACCCATATTTACTCATTTTTCATTCTAATCCTTCTTTCTTAACCTTTACTTTATTATATTTTTATTTTCTTTATTTTATCTTCCTTTTCGATCTTTAGAACTAGTCCTTCCCTCTAGGATCGATATCTTTTAAAACTACATCGCAACTGTATACTTGCAGTTATCATTATTTTTCTATTTGATAAGAGGTACTGACAACACCTATATTTTTTCGTGAACAAGTTTTTGGTACCATTGATATATAGCCGAATCATGTGAACAAACTATTAAACTTATCAGTAGAAAAGTGGCGAACAGATGGGAATATTCCCATCACACATCCGGGTTGGCCAACCCACCGCTTGCTGCCATAAGGCAAGCCCACGAGCTAGTGACCCGCGAGCCTTTCGGCTCGTAGGGCAACCACGTAGGCCCCACTCTCAACATCCCATGTTCTTTTGGGGTCCACTCATAACGAAAAAAATACCTTGCTATGCTCCATGCAATTTTCCCATTTACTCTTTATTCCCTTTAATTTTTAATTTAGTCCAACTAATTAATAATTTTTCTAACGAATTCGACAACTGATATTCTAGCCCAGCCCACTATCGAGCACGAGCTGTCCCCACTCCCTAGTGACTCGCGAGCCTTTCAGCTCGTAGGGCAGCCATGCAGGCCCCACTCAGAACATACCGTGTTTGTTTGTTGCCCACTCACAACGAAAAAAATCCCTTGCTACGCTCCGTGCAATTTCCTCATTTACTCTTTATTCCCTTTAATTTTTAATTTTGTCCAACTAATTAATAATTCTTCTAATGAATTTGACAACTGGTATTCTCTAGGTTCTTTACTTAGTCCGATAAAGACCCAAAGTGTGTGACCTCATATGATCCCAAAGTATTGAGCAGCTAGAGGTTAACCTAAACTTGGCTTCCCATCCGGGAACCTTTAGGCTCAGTGTTCAAGATCGATATGTAACCCGATAGCTCTAAACGATCAAATGGGATTTCTAGCAAATGAGTATGATCCCCCCTGATACTTGAAACATCACATGCTTGTGACTTGATCCGGTTATGAAGTAGTAACCAATACAATACACTCCTTCCATCAAGTTTAGTACCATCTAGTTTATTGAGCTCGAATTAAGTGTTAGCTCATGTAATAGCCGTAGCTATCCTAGAATTAGACTTGTTCACGAAGAACATCACTCAGCTATTATATATCAAGATTGATTAGAAACTTGTTCTATCAATCTTATACTCTTATTAGAGGTTTATGAGTGTGTCACTTCAACAAGGGGCCCTAATGTACATCTCCCGTTATATCACTATATCAGGAGCAATGGATCCCATCTTGACTACTCAGCTCACCAACATGTGATTATCAATATACCTGTAATCACCTGTATCATCCTTATCACCAAGGTATGAATAAGTATGACCCAAAGTACAGCAACTCCTACACAAGGTAACCAGTATCTCAAGTCTGAGAATACTTGTACTTCTACTACAATAAGACATGACACCAACACATGGATATAGTTATTTCCAAGTGTCTATCTTATAGAGGTCTCCCTTGTATTACCCGAATACATCTATATGTTAATTCAAGGTACCACCTTCAACTCGTGAGATCGGCTGCTCAGATCTAATCCAACTAGTAAGCCTACACATGCTAGTCTATCCGTTCCATTGATGTCCAGTCTCAATGAAACTATGACTAGGGATATTTAGACTATTCATAGTAACACGTATATGTAGTTCTTAATCTATATAGCTCCCACTATGTCCACACATATTACTCTATGAAGTAGTCACAGACTTTGTCTTATCAATGCGCATATATATATATATATATATATATATATATATATATATATATAATGCCTGCGAGATACATAAATAAACAGAAAAACACTAATAAGCAACAAAGATGCTTTGATTATTATTAATAATAATTTGAAAACCATTTGTACATTATAGCTAATAAAGATATATCGCTCTAATTGCCTTTAGGCATACATCATGTCTAACACTAACGAATTCGACAAACAAATATTCTTAGCATATACCTAGTCTATAGGTTCTTTACTTAGTTCGGTAAAGACCCAAAGTGTGTGACCTCATAGAATCCCAAAGTATAGATCCACTAGATGTTAACATAAACTTAGCTTCCCATCCAGTAACCTTTAGGCTTAGTATTACAGACTGATATTGAACCTGATAGCTCTAGCTGATTAAATGGGCTTTCTAGAAAAGGTTTATAATCCCTTGATACTTGAAACATCACG
This sequence comes from Euphorbia schlechtendalii, assembly GCA_949673415.1. NCBI lineage: Eukaryota > Viridiplantae > Streptophyta > Magnoliopsida > Malpighiales > Euphorbiaceae > Euphorbia > Euphorbia schlechtendalii. The sequence goes on from CATIWQ010509482.1 coordinate 4,255, forward strand.
TGCTTGTGACTTGATCTAGGTCTATAGTAGTAACCAATACAATACACTCCTTCTATCAGGTTAAGTACCATCTAGTTTATTAAGCTTGAATTAAGTGTCAGCTCATGTAATAACCATAGCTACCCTAGAATTAGACTTGTTCACAAAGAACACCACTTGCCATTATGTATCAAGATTGACTAGAAACCCATTCTATCAATCTTTTAGTCTGATAAGAGGTTTATAAGTGTGTCACTTCAACAAGGGGCCCTAAGGTACATCTTCCCTTATATCACTATATCAAGAGCGATGAATCCCATCTTGATTACTCGATTTACCAACATATGATCATCACTATACCCGTAATCACTCATATCATCCTAATCGCCAGGGTATAAATAAGTATGACCCAAAGTATAGTAATTCCTACATAAGGTAACCGGTATCTCAAGTTTGAAGATACTTATATTGCTACTTCAATAAGACATGACACAAACACATGGATATAGTTACTTTCGAGTGTCTGTATTATAGCGATCTCTAATTCATTACCCGAATACATTCATGTGTTAACTCAAGGTACCACCTTCAGGTCGTGAGATCAGCTGCTTGGATCTAATCCAAGGAGTAAGCATACACATGGTAGTCTGTCCATTCCATTGATGTTCAATCTCAATGAAACTATGACTAGGGATATTTAGACTATCCATATTAACACGTATGTGTATTTCTCACACCATATAGCTCCCACTATATCCTCGCACTTTTAAGCTATGGAGTAGTCATGGACTTGGTCTTATCAATGTGCATATATATAATTCTATACATATATGATACCAGTGAGATACATAAATAAATTGAAAACACTGTAAGCAACAAAGATACCTTAGTTATTATTAATAATAATTCAAAACCATTTATACATTATAACTAATTAAGATATATCACCATTATTGCCTCTAAGGCATACATCATATCTAACAATCTCCCACTTGCACTAGAGCCAATTTCCCATGTGCTTCATGCCATACTCATTAACATGTTGGTTATGTTTAACCTGAGTTAATGGCTTAGTTAGCCCCTCTACTAGATTCTTCTTCGTTGGGTAGTATTCTAAATTTATATCTTTTCTACTACTATTTCCTGAATGAGATGGTACTTTTTGAGTACACATCTGTTTCTCTGACGAGACCGTGGTTCCTTTGCCTGAGCAATAGTCCCATTGTTATCGCAATATACCGCTATTGGATTTACAATGCTAGACACCACACTAAGATCACCAATAAATCCCTTAAGGTAGAAAACTTGCTTAGTTGCTTCTATAACAGCTATATACTCAAATTTTATGGTTGAATCGGTAGTCATATCCATTTTGAAACTTTTCCAAACAACTACCCCTCCGTTTAACATAAACACATAACTAGACTAGGTCTTATAATCATCCTTATCAAACGGAAAACTCACGTCAATGTATCCCTCCAAAGAGAGATCACCTTCTCCATATACTAAAAACATATCCTTAGTCCTACGTAAGTACTTAAGGATAGTTTTAATGGCCATCCAATGCTTCTCACTTGGGTCAGATTGAAATCTTCTCATGATGCTCAACGCATGTGAGATGTTAGGCTGAGTGCATACCATATTATACATGATGGATCCTCTCGCTGAGGCATAGGGTATTCCATTCATGTGCAGTCTCTCCTCTTGTGTTCTCAAACACTAAAATTTAGAAAGGTTAATCCTGTGAGACATTGGGAGATAACCCTTTCTTGACTGCTCAAGGTTAAATCTAGCCAAAACCTTATCTATGTATGTACTTTGCGAAAGACCTAGCAACTTTCTAGATCTATCTTGGTAGATCTTTATACCAAATATAAAAGCTACTTCTCTAAGATCTTTCATAGAGAACTTCTTTGACAACCATGACTTAACTATCTGAAGAAAAGGAATATAATTTCCTATCAGTATTATGTCATCGACATATAATATAAGGAAAACGACCTCACTCCCACTAACCTTCTTATATACACAAGGCTCATTAGTGTTTGACATAAAACTAATTTGTTAGATTGTCTCATCAAACCTGATATTCTAACTCCTTGATGCTTGCTCAAGTCCATAAATGGACTTATGCAACTTGCATACCTTTGAGCCATCCTTGGATGTAAAACCCTTGGGTTGTGCCATATACACATCCATGTCTAGATTCCCTTTAAGGAATGCTATTTTCACATCCATCTTCTAAATCTCATAATCGTAATGAGCGGCAATGGCAAGGAGTATCTTGATAGACTTCAGTATGGTGACCTGTGAAAAGGTTTCATCATAGTCAATGCCTTCTTTTTGACTGTAACCTTTTACAACTATCCTTGCTTTATAGGTAATTATATTACCGTCCATGTAAGTTTTCTTCTTGAAAACCCATTTGCATCCTATAGGCCTAATCCCACTTGGAGCATCATTCAAGCTCCATACTTTATTTTCGTACATAGAGTCAATCTCTAACCTCATGGCTGCAAACCACTTGTCCATTTCTAAGCCTTACATTACCTCCATATAAGTTTTGGGCTCATCATCTTCCATAAGGAAGAGATGTTTATCATCAATAATGAGAAACCCATATCGCTTAAGAGCGATAGGAGCCCGACCTGACCTACGCAATGTTGTTGTTATAGTCGTGTGAGCACGGGATTTTGTACTAGCTCGCGTGTTCAATGATGATGGCTTTTTGGGATATTTATCCTTGAATCACACGATATTCGACCGTCCGACGATCTTCAAATGGGAGTCTTCCTCATCGTTGAATTTAAAAGGACTTTAATTCAGAAAATTAACTAAAAATACGCAAATACAAGAAAAATTCAAAAATGAAAACCTAAGGGTCTGAATACCGGGTCGCCTCACCAGAACCCTTGGCGAGGCCACTCCAAGGGTTTGGCGAATCTAGCCTCGCCAAGGACACGGCGAGGAGTCTCGCCAAGATTCTTTCTGGCGAGGCCTCGCCAGAAAAACTTACCTTTTTTTGGATTTTTCGGGATTTTTCTATAAATAGTCAGACCTTTTTGGATTGAAGGGGGCTTGAAAATTCAGAGAAAAATCCTCTCTTTCAGATAAAAAAATACAAACAATAATTTCTTACTTTCTTCTAATTTTTTCTCGGATCTAAAACAATTTTGGATCCTGAATCTCTTCATCTTAAAATCAAATTTCTTCATCTTTTTTTTCTCCTTAAATCCTCAGATATTCTCAGGTCTAAAACAAAAATTTAGAACCCCGAGTCTGATTATCTTTTGGATAAATAAACACGTATTTTCCAATTAAATTACACTAAAATTCCAAGAATTAAACGAAAATTTTTTGGACTTTCACATCAACAATTTCACCTAATCTAAAGGACGAGGAGGACTTCAAAATGCCGAACGGATACGCCAAAGTGGATTCATACCGTAAGGGTAATCCTCTGAGTTCCTAGAGTTGCGAATTTCATGCTTTGAGCTTCTTTCTAATTTTTATTTTTGGCCTAGGAATTATTTTTATTCCTTATTATTGTAAATAATGTTGTAATTCTCTTCATCTTTATTTCTTTTCTTTATTTTTTAGAATACCCCCACGAAGAGAATAAAATATATTCCCGGATAACAGACCTTACCTTATGCCATGCGGTCATTTTCACTAATAAAATTGACCAACATACGTGTAAATAAAAATGAATTATTTTTATTTAAATTAACAACTTTAAAATCATCTATGTTTTACTTAGGCCACACGGGCCTCACCAAAATTAAATCGAACATATGTGATATCCCCTGTACTAACTTTTGTGGATGTAGGTTAGATGTATGTTTAGGATTTTAATTTTCCTTCGAGCATCACATTTTCATTTTTTTTGGGAAATGTAATTAATAGGGTAGCGGGCGGTTGCATACCCTGATTTTTGAAAGCCTTGCAATTTTTATTTTTCGCATTTACTTTCTGTATTTACTTACTGTTTTGTGGATGGATTTACTGCTTTTTAAATACGTGAATCATGCATGTAAACTAGAAAAACAACCTAAGCGCGAATATGTGTAACTAAGAGAATACGGTTTTCTGTAGATGTAATATAATGTGATCACATAAGAAATAAGCAACTTATCCCAGACCCAAATCTCTGTGTCTTAGTGGGCCGTCACTCGGATGTTAAGCTTCACAGGACTGTAATTCCTGGAAAGAGCTAATCTAGGTGACGGCTCCACACTAAGAGATGGCAAATTCGGGTTCGAACCGATCTAAAACGTTTTTGCCCTTTTTTCTCTTTCAACCTCTTTTCCAGGTCCTCGACCCGGTGCACCTTTTTTTCAATCACCCCAGTGGACCACGCCTATGGAATCACACTCTCTTGGCCCACCGCTCTGTGTCTCCCACTCACAGTGGCAACTCCGCTAGCGATTTTTCTAAAACTTGTTTTTTAAAGGTTTTAGATTTTGGATAAGTGCCGAAAATTATTGATCACATTATTATGTTTTCTCTTAATTTTGACATATTCATTATAACGCATTGCAGTAGAAGGGATTAGCCCATAAGTCTAAGGTACCCCTATAACCGCGAAGCTTTCTCTTGTACTAATCTGCCTCCCTGAGAAAAGATAGTACTTGAGCGAGTGGAGCACTTATTGTCATATCGCAAGTACCTCCCTTGTTAGAACCTATTTGGGGAGAGGCTTGGAGTGTATTTCAATGTAACAAGAACCTTCTACATCAGTAACCCATTTTAAAACCCTCATGTAATAAGCTGTGGGCTTTTTCCCTAGGGTGTTACCCAAACACGCTCATGCATTATATTTTCCTGCAGGTGCGCTCCTTAATATCCTCGCGATACTAAGATGAACCAAACTTAGGATAGAGACTAGCCAAAAACCCTATGTGCGGGAGTTGTATGGTTGGAAGAAAGATATTGTGTGCTATGTGCTAAGTGTTTACCGCTTTTTGATTCGTCATGCATTGTACAAATGTGCCATGCTAACCACGAATTTTTGTACAGAAACTTAAAAGCACACACTCATGATACTAAACATGGTCTGATGTCACTCATACATAGGAACTTAGTAGACACTCGAGATCGTGTCACCTTAGGATGACCTGAAACCACTTAGGAACATCACTTACCCCTTTTCAGTGAGATGTCCACTTGACATCCCGCTATTAGCTTGTACATGGCAAACATATCTTTCTTTTACTGCGTGATTGTGAGCACGGGATTTTGTACCAGCTCGCGCGTTCGATGATGATGGCTTTTCTGGGATTTTATCCTTGAATCACACAATTTTCAAGTATCCTGATGCATCCGAATGAGAATTCTCTTTGTCTCTAATTCAAAAGGAAGTTTTTAATAAAATTATTTAATTCAAAAATTAATTAAAAAAAATTTAAAAAATACAAAAAAATACATAAAACATGACAGAAAATCTGATCCGGGGATCCGCATCGCCAAAGGCGGGCGAGGCGGACCTCGCCGAAAGGGCACGGCGAGGCAAGCCTCGCCAAGCTGCAAGGGGCCTCGCTGAAGTTTTTTTCTGGTGAGACTCCTTGCCGGAAAATCTTTCCTTTTTTGGATTTTTCGGGATTTTCCTATAAATATTAGGATCATTTTCGATATTCAGGGCTCGAAATTTTCAGACAAAAAGATATAGCTTTAGAATGACCTTTGTTTCTAAGAATTAAAACGAACAATTTTTGGACTTTCTACTACAACATATTTACCTAAACTTAAAAGACGAGGAGGATTTCTCAAGGACCAATCGGATTCTTCGACGTGGATTCGTTAAGTAAGGGTAAGCCTCTGAGTTTCTAGAACTACAATCTCGTGCTTTCAGTGTTTGATTTCTTCTTCTGATTTCATCTATGAACCTAGAATTTTAATTATTTTTATTTTATTTTCAATTGTTGTAATTCTTCTTCATCTTTTTCTTTATTATAGGGAGATGTATGTTAAAACACCCTTACGAAGGGAATAAAATATTTTCCCGGATAACAGACCACACTTTTTACCATGCGAGCAATTTCATTAATTAAAATGAGCAACCAATGTGCTAATAAAATGAAATGTTTTATTTAAATAACAAATAATATCGTGATTAATTTTTTTAGGCCATGCGGGCCTCGTTAAATTAAAAAATCGAACGTACGTGTTTATCCCCTATGCTAACCTTTGTGGATGCAGGTAGATTAGGATTAGATGTATGTTTAAGCTTTTAATTTTCCTTCGGGGATCGCAATTTCAATTTTTGGGAAATGTAATTAATAGGTTAGCGGGCGATTGCATCCCTCGATTTTTAAAGCCTTGTAATTTTTACTTTCCGCATTTGTGGATGGTTTATTTTTCTACTTTATGGATGGTTTATTATTTTGCAATACATGAATCATGCATTTAACTCCAAAAATGACCTAAGTGCGAATATGCATAATTAAAAGAAAAGGTTTTCTATAGATGTAATTTAATGTGATCCAATAAGAAATAAGCAACTTATCCCGGACCCGAATCTCTGTGTCATGGTGGGCCGTCCCCTAGACATTAAGCCTCACAGGACTCTAATTCCTGGAAAGAGCTAATCCAGGTGGCGACTCCACACTAAGAGACGGTGGATTCGGGTTCGAACCGATCTTAAACGTTTTTCGCCTTTTTCTCTTTTAACCTTTTTCTCCCAGGTCCCTGACCCGGTGCTTTTTCTTCTTTTTCAAAACACCCCGGTGGACGCCGCCTATGAATTCGCGTGCTCTCGACCCACTGCTCCATGTCGCCCGCTCACAGTGGGGACTCCGCTAGGGATTTTTTCTATAACTTTTTTTTAAAAAGGTTTTAGTTTTTGGATAAGTGCCGAAAATTATTGATCACATTATTCCGTTTTCTCTTAATTTTGACATATTCATTATAACGCATTGCAGTAGAAGGGATTAGCCCATAAGTCTAAGGTACCCCTATTACCGCGAAA
>CATIWQ010509518.1:0-18518 GCA_949673415.1 Euphorbia schlechtendalii
TTGGACCTTTTAGAGTGTGATAAACACGATATGACCATAAAAAGCATGCATCAATGTTTTCAAGATATTTCGTTCCCGGAAATAGGTGCGAGTTTTGTCAAGGTTGTACTTAAAATCGACATTTGGACCTTTTAAGTGTGATAAACACGATATGACCATAAAAAGCAGGCGTCAATGTTTTCACGAAATTTCATTCCCGGAAATCGTTGCGTGTTTTTTCAAGTTTATCCTTAAAATCGAACTTTGGACCATTTAGAGGGTTATAAGCACGATATGACCATAAAAGGTATGCGTCAATGTTTTCAAAAAATTTCGTTTCCGGAAATAGGTGCGAGGTTTTTCAATGTCTTAAAATTGACCTTTGGACATTTTAGAGTGTGATAAACACGATATTACCACAAAAAGCATGCGTCAATGTTTTCACGATATTTCATTCCCGGAAATCTGTGTGAATTTTTTCAAGATTGTCCTTAAAATCGACCTTTGGACCTTTCAGGGTGTGATAAACACGATATGTCCATAAAAGGCATGCTTCAATGTTTTCACAAAATTTCTTTCCCGGAAATCGGTGCTAGTTTTTTAAAGTTTGACCTTAAAATTGTCCATTGAACCTTCTAGAGTGTGATAAACACGATATGACCATAAAAGGTATGCATCAATGTTTTCACGAAATTTCGTTCCCGGAAATCAGTGCGAGTTTTGTCATGGTTGTCCTTAAAATCGACCTATCGAACTTTTAGAGTGTGATAAACACGATATGACCATAGAAGGCATGCGTCAATGTTTTCACGAAATTTCGTTCTCGGAAATCGGTGCGAGTTTTTCAAGGTTGTCCTTTAAATCGACCTTTGGACCTTTTAGAGTGTGATAAACACGATATGACCATAAAAGGCATGCATCAAGTTTTCACGAAATTTCATTCCCTGGAATCAGTGTGCGTTTTTTCAAGGTTGTCCTTAAAATCGACCTTTGGACCTTTTAATGTGTGCTAAACACAATATAACCATAAAAGGGATTCGTCAATGTTTTCACAAGATTTCATTCCCAGATATCGGTGCGGGTTTTTGCAAGGTTGTCCTTAAAATCGACCTTTGGACCTTCTAGAGTGTGATAAACATGATATGACCATAAACAGCTTGTATTAATGTTTCCACGAAATTTCGCTCATGGAAATAGGTACGAGTTTTTTCAAGGATGTCTTCAAAATAGACCTTCGAACCTTTTAGAGTGTGATAAACACGATATGACCATAAACGGCATGCGACAATGTTTTCACGAAATTTCGTTCCTAGAAATCGGTGCTAGTTTTTTAAAGTTTGACCTTAAATTCGACTATTGGACCTTTTAGAGTGAGATAAACACGGTATTACCATCAAAAGCATGCGTCATTGTTTTCACGAAATTTCGTTCCCGGAAATCGTTGCGTGTTTTTTTAAGTTTCTCCTTAAAATCGACCTTTAGACATTTTAGAGTGTGATAAACACGAGATGACCATAAAAGGCATGCGTCAATGTTTTCACGAAAATTTCATTTACGGAAATCGGTGCGACTTTTTTCAAGGTTACCCATAAAATCGACCTTTGGATCTTTTAGAGTGTGAAAAACACAATATGACCATAAAAGGCATGCGTCAATGCTTTCACGAAATTTTCATTCACGGAAATCGGAGCGACTTTTTTCAAGGTTACCCATAAAATCGACCTTTGGATCTTTTAGAGTGTTAAAAACACAATATGACCATAAAAGGGATGCGTCAATGTTTTCACGAAATTTCATTCCCCGGAATCGGTGCGGGTTTTTTCAAGGTTGTCCTTAAAATCAAATTTTGGACCTTTTACAGTGTGATAAACACGATATAACCATAATAGGGATTCGTCAATGTTTACTCGAAATTTCATTCCCGGAAATAGGGGCGAGTTTTTGGAAGGTTTTTCTTAAAATCGACTTTTAAAGTGTTATAAACATTATATAACCATAAACGGCTTGCGTCAATGTTTTCATGAAATTTCGTTCGCCGAAATAATGGCGAGTTTTTTCAAGGTTGACCTTAAAATCTACCTTTTGGACTTTTCAGAGTGTGTTAAACACGATATGACCATAAAAGGTATGCGTCAATGTTTTCACTAAATTTCGTTCCCGAAAATCGATGCGAGTTTTTTCATGGTTGACCTTAAAATCGACTGTTGGACCTTTTGGAGTGTGATAAAAACGATATGAACATAATAGGCATGTGTCAAAGTTTTCACGAAATTTCGTTCCCGAAAATCTTTCCGAGTTTTTCAAAGATGGACATTAAAATCAACCTTTGGATAATCTTAGAGTGTGATAAACACAATATGACTATTAAAGGCATGCGTCAATGTTTTAATTAATATTCCTTCCCGGGAATCGGTGCGTGCTTTTTCAAGGTTGTCCTTAAAATCTACAATTGGACCTTTTAGAGTGTGATAAACACGATATGAGCATAAAAGGCATGCGTCAATGTTTTCACGAAATTTTATTCATGTAAATCGGTACGAGTTTTTTCAAGGTTGTCCTTAAAATCGGCCTTTGCACCTTTTAGAGTGTGATAAACACAATATGACCATAAAAGGCATGCTTCAATGTTTTCATAAAATTTCTTTCCAAAAAATCGGTGCTAGTTTTTTAAAGATTGACCTTAAAATCGACCATTGGACCTTTTAGAGTGTGATAAACACGATATGACCATAAAAGGCATGCGTCAGTGTTTTCACGAAATTTCATTCCCTGGAATCGGTGCGTGCTTTTTCAAGGATGTCCTTAAAATCGACCTTTGGACTATTTAGAGTGTGATAAACAAGATATAACCATAAAAGGGATTCTTCAATGTTTTCACGAAATATCATTCACGGAAATCGGTGCGAGTTTTGGCAATGTTGTCCTTAAAATGGACCTTTGGACTTTTTAGAGTGTGATAAAAACGATATGACCATAAAAGTCATGCGCCAATGTTTTCACTAAATTTCATTCACGGAAATCGGTGCGACTTTTTTCAAGGTTGTCCATAAAATCATCCTTTGGACCTTTTAGAGTGTGAAAAACACGATATGACCAAAAAAGGCATGCGTCAATGTTTTCACGAAATTTCATTCCCGGATATCGATGCGAGTTTTTTCAAGGTTGTCCTTAAATTCGACCATTAGAACTTTTAGAGTGTGATAAAAACGATATGACCATAAAAGGCATGCGCCAATGTTTCCACGAAATTTCATTCCCATGAATCGGTGGGTGTTTTTTCAAGGTTGTCCTTAAAATCGACCTTTGGAACTTTTAGAGTGTGATAAACACGATATAACCATAAATGGGATTCGTCAATGTTTTCACGAAATTTCATTCCCGGATATCGGTGCGAGTTTTTGCAAGGTTGTCCTTAAAATCGACCTTTGGACCTTTTAGAGTGTAATAAACACGATATGACCATAAACGGCTTGCGTCAATGTTTTCATGAAATTTCGCTTCAGGAAATAGGTACGAGTTTTTCAAGGATGTCTTTAAAATAGACTTTTGGACCTTTTAGAGTGTGATAAACATGATATGACCATAAAAGGCATGCACAATGTTTTCACGAAATTTCATTCCCGGAAATTGGTGCGAGTTTTTTCAAGGTTGTCCTTAAAATAGACAGTTGGACCTTTTAGAGTGTGATAAACACGATATGACCATAAAAAGTATGCATCGATGTTTTCACGACATTCAGTTCTCAGATATCTTTGCGCGTTTTGTCAAGGTTGCCCTTAAAATCGACATTTTGACCTTTTAGAATGTAATAAAGACGATATGACCATAAAAAGCTTGCTTTAATGTTTTCACAAAATTTCATTCCCGGAAATCGGAGAGAGTTTTTCAAGGTAGTCCGTAAAATCGATATTTGAAACTTTTAGAGTGTGATAAACACGATATGACCATAAAAAGCATGCATCAATGTTTTCACGACATTTCGTACCCGGAAATCGGTGTGAGTTTTTCATGGTTGTCCTTAAAATCGACCTTTGGACCTTTTAGAGTGTGATAAGAACGATATGTCCATAAAAAGCATGCATCAATGTTTTCACCAAATTTCGTTTCCGGAAATCGATGCAAGTTTTATCAAGGTTGTCCTTAAAATAGACCGTTGGACCTTTTAGAGTGTGATAAACACTATATGACCATAAAAGGCATGCACAATGTTTTCTCGAAATTTCATTCCCGGAAATCGGTGCGAGTTTTTTCAAGGTTGTCCTTAAAATAGACCGTTGGACCTTTTAGAGTGTGATAAACACGATATGACCATAAAAAGCATGCATCAATGTTTTCACGACATTTCGTTCCCGGAAATCGGTGGGAGTTTTGTCAAGGTTGTCCTTAAAATTGACATTTGGACCTTTTAGAATGTGATAAACACGATATGACCATAAAAAGCTTGCGTCAACGTTTTCACGAAATTTCGTTCCTAGAAATCGGTGCGTGTTTTTTCAAGTTTATCCTTAAAATCGACCTTTGGACCATTTAGAGGGTGATAAACATGATACGACCATAAAAGGTATGCGTTAATGTTTTCACGAAATTTCATTCCCGGAAACAGGTGCGAGTTTTTTCAAGGTATTAAAATTGACCTTTAGACCTTTCAGAGTGTGATAAACACGATATTACAACAAAAGGCATGCGTCAATGTTTTCACGATATTTAATTCCAGGAAATCTGTGTGAATTATTTCATGATTGTCCTTAAAATCGACCTTTGGACCTTTCAGGGTGTGATAAACACGATATGACCATAAAAGGCATACTTCAATGTTTTCACAAAATTTCGTTCCCAGAAATCGGTGCTTGTTTTTTAAAGTTTGACCTTAATTGACCATTGGACCTTTTAAGTGTGATAAACATGATATGACCATAAAAGTAATGCATCAATGTTTTCAAGAAATTTCATTCCCGGAAATCGGTGCGAGTTTTTCAAAGTTATCCTTAGAATCTACATTTGGACCATTTAGTGTGTGATAAATACGATATGACCATAAAAGGCATGCGTCAATGTTTTCACGAAATTTCGTTCCCGGAAATCGGTGCATGTTTTGTCATGGCTGTCCTTAAAATCGACCTATCAACCTTTTAGAGTGTGATAAACACGATATGACCATAGAAGGCATGCGTCAATGTTTTCACGAAATTTCGTTCCCGGAAATCGGTGCGAGTTTTTCAAGGTTGTCCTTAAAATCAACCTTTGTACCTTTTAGAGTGTGGTAAACATGATATGACCATAAAAGGCATGCATCAATGTTTTCACGAAATTTCATTCCTTGGAAACGGTGCGTGTTTTTTCAAGTTTGTCCTTAAAATGGACCTTTAGACCTTTTAGAGGGTGATAAATACGATATAACCATAAAAGGGATTCGTCATTGGTTTTCACGAAATTTCATTCCCAGATATCGGTGCGAGGTTTTGCAAGTTTGTCCTTAAAATCGACCTTTGGACCTTTTAGAGTGTGATAAACACGATATGACCATAAACGGCTTGCGTCAATATTTTCACGAAATTTCGCTCCCAGATATCGGTGCGAGTTTTTTAAAGTTTGACCTTAAAATCGACCATTGGACCTTTTACTGTGAGATAAACACGGTATGACCATAAAAAGCATGCGTCAATGTTTTCAAGAAATTTCGTTCCCGAAATCGTTGCGTGTTTTTTCAAGTTTATCCTTAAAATAGACCTTTAGACCTTTTAGAGGGTGATAAACACGAAATGACCATAAAAGGGATGCGTCAATGTTTTCACGAAATTTTGTTCCCAGAATTCGGTGCGAGTTTTACGAGGTTGTCCTTAGAATCTACCTTTGGACCTTTTAATGTGTGATAAACACGATATTACCATAAAAGGCATGCATCAATGTTTTCACGAAATTTCGTTCCCGGGAATCAATACGAGTTTTGTCTAGGTCGTCATTAAAATCCACCTATCGACCTTTTAGCGTGTGATAAACACGATATGACCATAGAAGACATGCATCAATGTTTTCACGAAATTTCATTCCCGGAAATTGATGGGAGTTTTTCATGGTTGACCTTAAAATCGACCTTTGGACCTTTTAGAATGTGGTAAACATGATATGACCATAAAGGGCATGCGTCAATGTTTTCAAGAAATTTCGTTCCAGTAAATCGACCTTTGTACCTTTTAGAGAGTGATAAACACGATATGACCATAAAAAGCATGCATCAATGTTTTCACGAAATTTCATTCCCGGAAATCGGTGCGAGTTTTATCAAGGTTATCCTTAAAATAGAGTTGGATATTTTAGAGTGTGATAAATACAATTTGACCATAAAAGGTATGCCACAATGTTTTTACGAAATTTCATTCCCGGAAATCTGTGCGAGTTTTTTCAAGGTTGTCCTTAAATAGACCGTTGGACCTTTTAGAGTGTGATAAACACGATATAACCATAAAAAGTATGCATCAATGTTTTCACGACATTTCGTTCCCCGAAATTGGTGCGAGTTTTTTCAAGGTTGTCCTTAAAATTGACATTTGGACCTTTTTGAGTGTGATAAACACGATATGACCATAAAAAGCATGCGTCAATGTTTTCACGAAATTTCGTTCCCGGAAATCGGTGCGTGTTTTTTCAAGTTTCTCCTTAAAATCGACCTTTGGACCTTTTAGAGGGTGATAAATACGTTATGACCATAAAAGGTATGCGTTAATGTTTTCACGAAATTTCGTTCCCGGAAATAGGTGTGAGTTTTTTCAAGGTCTTAATATTGACCTTTGGACCTTTTAGAGTGTGATAAACACGATATTACCACAAAAGGCATGCGTCAATGTTTTCACGATATTTCATTCCCGGAAATCTGTGTGAATTTTTTCAAGATTGTCCTTAAAATCGACATTTGGACCGTTTAGGGTGTGATAAACACGATATGACCATAACAGGCATGGTTCAATGTTTTCACGAAATTTCATTCCCGGAAATCGGTGCGAATTTTTCAAGGTTGTCCTTAAAATCGACATTTTGACCTTTTAGAGTGTGATAAACACGATATGACAATAAAAGGCGTTCGCCAATTTTTTCACTAAATTTCGTTCCTGAAAATCGGTGCGATATTTTTAACGGTTGACCTTAAAATCTACCTATGGACCTTTTAGAGTGTGATAAGCACGATATTGCCACAAAAGCCATGCGTCAATGTTTTCACGAAATTTCATTCCCGGAAATCGGTGTGAGGCGTTTAAAGGTTGACCTTAAAATCGACTTTTGGACCTATTAGAGTGTGATAAACTTGATATGAACACAAAAGGCATGCGTTAATACTTTCACGAAATTTTGTTCCCAGAAATCGGTGCGAGATTTTTCAAGGTTGACCTAAAAATCGACCTTTTGACCATCTGAGAGTGATAAACACGATACGTCCAGAAAAGGCATGAGTGAAAGTTTTCACGAAATTTCGTTCCCGTAAAATCGGTGCGAGTTTTTTAAAGTTTGACCTTAAAATCTACCACTGGACCATTTAGTGTGTGATAAAAACGATATAACCATAAAAGGCATGAGTCAATGTTTTCAAGAAATTTCGTTTTCGCAAATAGATGCTAGTTTTTTAAAGGTTGACCTTAAAATCGACCTTTGATCCTTTTAGAGTGTGATGAACACGATATGACCATAAAAGGCATGAGTCAATGTTTTCTCGATATTTTGTTCCTAGAAATCGGTGCGAGTTTTTTCAAGGTTGTCCTTAAAATCGACCATTGGACCTTTTAGACTGTGATACAAACAATATGACCATAAAAGGTATGCGTCAATGTTTTCATGAAATTTCATTCCCGTAAATCGGTCCGTATTTTTTCAAGGTTGTCCTTAAAATCGACATTTAGACCTTTTAGAGTGTGAAAAACACGATATGACCCAAAAAGGCATGCATTAATGTTTTCTCGAAGTTTCGTTCCTTGAAATCGATGGGAGTTTTTTTGAAGGTTGTCCTTAAAATAGACCGTTGGACCTTTTAGAGTTTCATAAACACGGTATGACCATAAAAGGCATGCGCCAATGTTTTCACTAAATTTCGTTCCCGGAAATTGGTGAGAGTTTTTTCAACGTTGACCTTCAAATCAATCTTTGGACCTTTTAGAATGTGAAAAACACGATATGACCTTAAAAGGCATGCGTCAATGTTTTAACGAAATTTAGTTCCCGGAAATCGGTGCGAGTTTTTTAAAGTTTGACCTTAAAATTGACCATTGGACCTTATAGTGTGCGATAAACATGATATGATAATAAAACGCATGCGGCAATGTTTTCACGAAATTTCGTTCCCGGAAATTGGTGCTAGTTTTTTAAAGCTTGACCTTAAAATCGACCATTGGACATTCTTCAGTGTGATAAACACGATATGACCATAAAAGCATGCGTCAATGTTTTCACGAAATTTTGTTCCCGGAAATCTGTGCGAGTTTTTTCAAGGTTGACCTTAAAATCGACCTTTGGACCTTTTAGAGTGTGAAAAACACGATATGACCCTAAAAGACATGCGTTAATGTTTTCACGAAATTTCGTTCCTGGAAATCGGTGAGAGTTTTTTAATGGTGTAAAATCTTCTTTTGGACCTTTTAGTGTGTGATAAACACGATATGACCATAAAAAGGAATGCGTCAATGTTTTCACGAAATTTCGTAGCAGAAAATCGGTGCGAGTTTTTTCAAAGTTGACCTTAAAATTGACCTTTGGACCATTTAGAGTGTGATAAACTCGATATAAAATTAAAAGGCATGCGTCAATGTTTTCACGAAATTTCATTCCCGGAAATCGGTGCGAGTTTTGTCAAGGTTATCCTTAAAATCAACCTATCGACCTTTTAGATTGTGACAAACACGATATAACCATAGAAGGCATGCATCGACCTTTTAGATTGAGACAAACACAATATAACCATAGAAGGCATGCGTCAATGTTTTCACGAAATTTCGTTCCCGGAAATCAGTGCGAGTTTTTCAAGGTTGTCCTTAAAATCGACCTTTGGACCTTTTAGAGTTTGATAAACACGATATGACCATAAAAGGCATGCCTCAATGTTTTCAAGAAATTTCGGTCCTGTAAATCGGTGCTAGTTTTTTCAAGGTTGTCCTTAAAATCGACATTTGGACCTTTTAGAGTGTAATAAACACGATATGACCTTAAAAAAGCATGCATCAATGTTTTCACGAAATTTTGTTCCCGTAAATCGGAGCGAGTTTTTTCAAGGTTGTCCTTAAAATCGACCTTTGGACTTTTTAGAATGTGATAAACACGATATGACTATAAAAGGCATGCGCCAATGTTTTCACGTTATTTCATTCCCGGAAATCGGAGCGTGTTTTTTCAAGGATGTCCTTAAAATCGACCTTTGGACCTTTCAGGGTGTGATAAACATGATATAACCATAAAAGACATGCTTCAATGTTTTCACAAAATTTCTTTCCCGGAAACCGGTGCTAGTTTTTTAAAGTTACACCTTAAAATAAACCATTGGACCTTTTAGAGTGTGATAAACACGATATGACCATAAAAGGCATGAGTCAATGTTTTCACGAAATTTCGTTCCCGGAAATCTGTGCAAGTTTTTTCATGGTTGTCCTAAAAATCGACCTTTGGACCTTTCGGGGTTTGATAAACCCGATATAACCATAAAGGCATGCTTCAATGTTTTCACAAAATTTTTTCCCGGAAATCGATGCTTGTGTTTTAAAGTTTGACCTTAAAATCGACCATTGGACCTTTTAGAGTGTGATAAACACAATATTATACCATACAAGGCATGGGTCACGGTTTTAACGAAATTACATTCGCGGAAATAGTTGCGAGTTTTTTCAAGGATGACCTTAAAATCGACCTTTGAACCATTTAGAGTGTGATAAACACGATATGACCAAAAAAGGCATTAGTCAATATTTTCATGAAATTTCGTTCCCGGAAATCTGTGCGAGTTATTAAATGTTGACCTTAAAATCGACCGTTGGACCATCTAAGAGTGTGATAAACACAATATGACCAAAAAAGCTAGGCGTTAATTTTTTAACGTATATTCGTTCCCGGAAATCGACGCGGCTTTTTTCACGGTTGTCCATAAAATCAACCGTGGGACCTTTTAGAGAGTGAAAAACACGATATGACCATAAAAGGCATGCGTCAATGTTTTTACGAAATTTCATTCCTAGAAAATTGTGCGAATTTTTTCAAGGTTGTGCTTAAAATTGACCTTTGGACCTTTTAGAGTGTGATAAACATGATATGACCATAAAAGGCATGCATCAAGTTTTCACAAAATTTCATTCCCAGAATTCTGTGCGAGATTTTTAAAGGTTGACCTTAAAATGGACCATTGGACCATCTAAGAGTGTGATAAAACCAATCTGACCATAAAAGGCATGCGTCAAAGTTTTCACGAATATTCCTTCCCGGAAATCGGTCCGACTTTTTTCGAGGTTGTCCTTAAAATCACCCTTTAGATATTTTAGTGTGTGAAAAACACGATATGACCATAAAAGGGATGCGTCAATTTTTTCACGAAATTTCATCCCCGGAAATCAGTGAGTTGTTTGAAGGTTTTCCTTAAAATTGACCTTTGGACCTTTTAGAGTGTGATAAACACGATATGACCATAAAAGGCATCCGTCAACGTTTTCGCTAAATTTCATTTCCGCAAATCAGTGAGTTTTTTCAAGGTTGACCTCAACTATTGGATTTTATAGAGTGTGATAAACACGATATGACCATAAAAGGCATGCGTCAAAGTTTTCATCAAATTTCGTTCGAGGAAATCGATGCGATTTTTTTCAAGGTTGACCATAAAATCGTTTTTGGACCTTTTAGAGTGTAATAAACACGATATGACCATAAAAGACATGCGTTAATGATTTCACAAAATTTCATTGCGGGAAATTTGTGCAAGTTTTTTAAGGGTTGTCCTTCAAATCGACCGTTAGACCATCTTAGAGTGTGATAAACACGATATGACCATAAAAGGCATGCGTCAATATTTGCAC
The DNA here is from genome assembly GCA_949673415.1 of Euphorbia schlechtendalii. Lineage (NCBI taxonomy): Eukaryota > Viridiplantae > Streptophyta > Magnoliopsida > Malpighiales > Euphorbiaceae > Euphorbia > Euphorbia schlechtendalii. Next base: position 11,010 of record CATIWQ010509518.1, read on the forward strand.
GAAATTTCGTTCCCGAAAATCGGTGCGAGTTTTTTCATGGTTGTCTTTAAAATCGTCCTTTGGACCTTTTAGAGTGTGATAAACGCGATATGACCATAAAAGGCATGCATCAATGTTTTCACGAAATTTCGTTCCCGGAAATCGGTCCGAGTTTTTTCAAGGTTGTCTTTAAAATAGTCCATTGGAACTTTTATAGTGTGATAAACACGATATGACCATAAAAGGCATGCATAAATGTTTTCAGGAAATTTAATTCCTGGAAATCGGTGCGAATATTATCAAGGTTGTCCTTAAAATCGACCTTTGGACCTTTTTGAGTGTGATAAACACGATATGACCATAAAAGGCATGCGCCAATGTTTTCACTAAGTTTCGTTCCCGGAAATCGATGCGATTTTTTAACCATTGACCTTAAAATCTACGTTTGGAACTTTTAGAGTGTGAAAAACACGATATGACTATAAAAGGCATGCGTCAATGTTTTCATGAAATTTTGTTCCCAGAAATCTATGCGTGTTTTTTCAAGTTTGTCCTTAAAATCAACTTTCGAACTTTTAGAGTCTGATAAACACGATATGACCATAAAAGGCATGGGCCAATGTTTTCACTAAATTTCATTCCTGGAAATCGGTGCGAGTTTTTTAACCGTTGAGCTTAAAATCTACCTTTGGAACTTTTAGAGTGTGAAAAACACAATGTGACCATAAAATGTATGCGTCAATTTTTTCACGAAATTTTGTTCCCAGAAATCGGTGCAAGTTTTTTTATGGTTGTCTTTAAAATCATCCTTTGGACCTTTTAGAGTGTGATAAACAAGACATGACCATAAAAGGCATGCTTCAATTTTTTAAAAAAATTTCTTTCCCGGAAATCGATGCTAGTTTTTTAAAGTTTGACCATAAAATCGAACATTGGACCTTTTAGAGTGTGATAAACACGATATGACAATAAAATGCATGAATCAGTATTTTCACAAAATTTCGTTCCCGGAAATCAGTGCGAGTTTTTTCAAGGTTGTCCTTAAAATCGTCCTTTGGACCTTTTAGAGTGTGATAAACACGATATGACCATAAAGGGCATGCATCAATGTTTTCACGAAATTTCATTCCCGGAAATCGGGACGAGTTTTTTAAAGGTTGTCCTTAAAATCGACCTTTGGAACTTTTAGAATGTGATAAACATGATATAACCATAAAAAGCATGCGCCAATTTTTTCACTAAACTTCGTTTCCGGATATCGATGCGAGTTTTTACAAGGTTGTCCTTAAAGGAGACCTTTTGGACCTTTTAGAGTGTGATAAATACGATATGACCATAAAAGTCAATGTTTTCATGAAATTTAGGTCTCGGAAATCGGTGCGAGTTTTTTCAAGGTTGTCCTTCAAATCGACCATCCGGACCTTTTTAGGTGTGATAAACACAATATGACCATAAAAGACATGCGTCAATGTTTTCACTAAATTTCGTTCCCGGAAATCGGTGCGACTTTTTTCAAGGTTTTCCTTATAATCGACCCATGTCCCTTTTATAGTGTGATGAACACGTTATAACCATAAAAGACATGCGTTAATGTTTTCACTAAATTTCATTCCCGGAAATCGGTGCCAGTTTTTTCAAGGTTTTCTTTATCATCGACCTATGAACCTTTTAGATATGATGAACACGATATGGCCATCAAAAGGCATGCGTTAATGTTTTCACTAAATTTCATTACCGGAAATCAGTGCGAGTGTTTTCAATGTTTTCCTTATAATCGACATTTGGACCTTTCAGAGTGTGTTAAACACGATATGACCATAAAAGGAATGTGTCATTATTTGTCCTTAAAATCGACCTTTGGAACTTTTAGAAAGTGATAAACATGCATGATATGATCATAAAAAGCATGCGCCAATGTTTTCAAAAAAAAATTTTCCGGAAATCGGTGCAAGTTTTTTCAAGGTTGTCCTTAAAATAGACCTTCTGGACCTTTTATAGTATGATAAATACGATATGACCATAAAAGGCATGCGTCAATGTTTTCACTATATTTCATTCCAGTAAATCGGTGCGAGTTTTTTCAAGGTTATCCATAAAATCGACCATCGGACCTTTTTGGGTGTGATAAACATAATATGACCACAAAAAAGGCATGCGTCAATGTTTTCACTAAATTTCGTTCCCAGAAATCGGTCCGACTTTTTTCAAGGTTTTCCTTATAATCGACATTTGAACCTTTCAGAGTGTGATAAACACGATATGACCATAAAAGGCATTCGTCATTATTTTCACGAAATTTCATTCTCGGAAATCGTTGCGAGTTTTTTAAAGGTTGTCCTTAAAATCGACCTTTGGAACTTATAGAATATGACAAACATGATATGACCATAAAAGGCATGCGCCAATGTTTTCACTAAATTTCGTTCCGGAAATCGGTGCGACTTTTTTCAAGGTTGTCCATAAAATCGACCTTTGGACCTTTTAGTGAGTGATGAACACGATATGACCTTAAAAGGCATGCGCCAATGTAATCACTAAATTTTGTTCTCGGAAATCGTTGCGAGTTTTTTAAAGGTTGTCCTTAAAATCGACCTTCGGTCCTTTTAGAGTGTGATGAACACGATATGACCTTAAAAGGCATGCGCCAATGTTTTCACTAAACTTCATTCCTAGAAATCAGTCTGAGTTTTTTCAATGTTGTCCTTAAAATCGACCTTTGGACCTTTTAGAGTATGATAAAAACGATATACCCATAAAAGGCATGTGTTAATGTTTTCACTAAATTTCGTTCCCGGAAATCGGTGCGATTTTTTTCAAGTTATTCCTTAAAATAGACCTTTGGACCTATTAAAGTGTGATAAACACGATATGACCATAAAAGGCATGCGTCATTGTTTTCACGAAATTTCCTTCCTGGAAATCGGTGCATGTTTTTTAAAGGTTGTCCTTAAAATCGACCTTTGGACCTTTTAGAATATGATAAACATGATATGACCATAAAAAGCTTGCGTCAATGTTTTCACTAAATTTCGTTCTCGGAAATCGGTGCGAGTCTTTTCAAGGTTGTCCTTAAAATCGACCTTTGGACCTTATATAGTGTGATAAACACGATATGACCATAAACGGCATGCGTCAAAGTATTCACGAAATTTCCTTCCTGGAATTCGGTGGGGGATTTTTCAAGATTTTCGTTATAATCAGACCTTTTAGAGTGTGATAAACACGATCTGACTATAAAAGCCAATGTTTTAACGAAATTTTGTTCTCGGAAATCGGTGCGAGTTTTTTCAAGGTTGTCCTTAAAATTGACCTTCGGTCCTTTTAGAGTGTGATGAACACGATATGACCATAAAAGGCATGCGCCAATGTTTTCACTAAACTTCGTTCTTGGAAATCTGTGCGAGTTTTTTCAAGGTTGTCCTTAAAATCGACATTTGGACCTTTTAGAGTGTGATAAAAACAATATACCATTAAAAGGCATGCGTTAATTTTTTACTAAATTTCGTTCCCGGAAATCGGTGCTGGTTTTTTCAAGTTATTCCTTAAAATAGACCTTTGGACCTATTAGAGTGTGATAAACACGATATGACTATAAAAGTCAATGTTTTAATGAAATTTTGTTCTCAAAAATCGGTGCGAGTATTTTCAAGGTTGCCTTTAAAATCGACCTTCGGACCATTTAGAGTGTGATGAACACGATATGACCTTAAAAGGCTTGCGCCAATGTTTTCACTAAATTTCGTTCCCGGAAATCGGTGCGAGTTTTTTCAAGGTTGTCCTGAAAATCGACCTTTGGACCTTTTAGGGTGTGATAAACATGATATGACCATAAAAGGCATACATCAATGTTTTCCTTAAATTTCGTTCTCGGAAATCGGTGCGAGTTTTTTCAAGGTGTTCCTTAAAATTGACCTTTAGAACTTATATAGTGTGATAAACACGATATGACCATAAAAGGCATGCGTCAAAGTATTCACCAAATTTCCTTCCCAGAAATCGGTGCGTGTTTTTTCAAGGTTGTCCTTAAAATCGACCTTTAGACCTTATATAGTGTGATAAACACGATATGACTATAACAGGCATGTATCAAAGTATTCACGAAATTTCCTTCATTGAAATCGGTGCTAGTTTTTTCAAGGTTGTCCTTAAAATCGACCTTTGGACCTTTTAGAGTGTGATAAATATGATATGACCATAAAAGGCATGCGTCAATGTTTTCCCGAAATTTCGTTCCCAGAAATCTGTGCGAGTTTTTTCATGGTTGTTTTTAAAATTGACCTTTAAACCTTATATAGTGTGATAAACACGATATGACCATAAAAGGCATGCGTCAAAGTATTCACGAAATTTCCTCCCCGGAAATCGGTGCGAGTTTTTCAAGGTTGTCCTTCAAATAGACCTTAGGACCTTTTAGAGTGTGATAAACACGATATGACTATAAAAGTCAATGTTTTAATGAAATTTTATTCTCAGAAATCGGTGCGAGTTTTTTACAGGTTGTCATTAAAATCGACCTTCGGACGATTTAGTGTGTGATGAACACGATATGACCTTAAAAGGCTTGCGCCAATGATTTCACTAAATTTTCGTTCCCGGAAATCTGTGGGAGTTTTTTCAAGGTTATCCTGAAAATCGACCTTTGGACCTTATAGAGTGTGATAAACATGATATGACCATAAAAGGCATGCATCAATAATTTGAATAAATTTTGTTCGTGGAAATCAGTGCGAGTTTTTTCAAGGTTGTCCGTAAAATCTACCTTTGGACATTTTAGAGTGTGATAAACACGATATGACCTTAAAAGGCATGCGCCAATGTTTTCACTAAATTTCGTTCCCGGAAATCGGTGCGAGTTTTTTCAAGGTTGTCCTTAAAATCGACCTTTGGACCTTATAGAGTGTGATGAACACTATATGCCCTTTAAAGACATGATCCAATGTTTTCACTAAATTTTTTCCCCAGAAATTGGTGCGAGTTTTTTCAAGATTGACCTTAAAATCGACCATTTGAACATCTACGAGTGTGACAAACACAATATGACCACAAAAAGCATGTGTCAAAGCTTTCACGAAAATTTGTCCCTGGAATTCGGTTCGTGATTTTTCAAGGTTGACCTTTATATCGACATTTGGACCTTTAAAGTGTGATAAACACGATAAGACCATAAAAGGCATGCGTCAATAATTTCACTAAATTTCGTTCCCGGAAATTAGTGGGAGTTTTTTCAAGGTTATCCTTAAAATCGACCTTTGGACCATTCAGAGTGCGATAAACATGATATGACCATAAAAGTCAATGTTTTCATGAAATTTTGTTATGGAAATCGGTGCGAGTTTTTTCAAGGTTGTCCTTAAAATCGACCTTCGGACCTTTTAGAGTGTGATAAACAAGATATGATCATAAAAGGCAAGCGTCAATGTTTTCCGGAAATTTCATTCTCGGAAATAGGTGCGAGTTTTTTCAAGGTTGTCCTTAAAATCGACCTTTAGACCTTATATAGTGTGATAAACACGATATGACCATAAAAGGCATGCGTCAATGTATTCACGAAATTTCCTTCCCGGAAATCGATGCGAGTTTTTTCAAGGTTGTCCTTGAAATCGACCTTTGGAACTTTTAGAGTGTGACAAACACGATATGTCCATAAAAGGCATGAATCATTGTTTTGAATAAATTTCGTTCCTGCAAAATCGGTGCGAGTTGTTTTAAGGTTGTCCTTAAAATCTACCTTTGGAACTTTTAGAATGTGATGAACACGACATGACCTTAAAAGGCATGCGCCAATGTTTTCACTAAATTTCGTTCCCGGAAAGTGGTGCTACTTTTTACAAGGTTGTCCTTAAAATCGACTTTGTGACCTTTTAGAGTGTGGTAAACACGATACAACCATAAAAGGCATGCGTCAATGTTTTCACTAAATTTCGTTCCCGGAAATCAGTGCGAGTTTTTTTAAGGTTTTCCTTAAAATCGATCATTGGACCTTTTACAGTGTGATGAACACTATATGACCTTAAAAGGCATGATCCAATGTTTTCACTAAATTTTATTCCCGGAAATCGGTGCGAGTTTTTTCAAGGTTGACCTTAAAATCGACCATTTGAACATTTAAGAGTGTGACATACACAATATCAACATGAAAGGCATGCATCAAAACTTTCACGAAAATTCATTGCCGGAAATCGGTGCGAGTTTTTTCAAGGTTGAATTTAAAATCGACATTTGATCCTTTTAAAGTCTGATAAACACGATAAGACCATAAAAGGCATGCGTGGATTTCGATAAATTTCATTCCCGGAAATCGGTGCGTGTTTTTCGAGGTTGTCCTTAAAATCGACCTTTGGACAATTAAGAGTGTGATAAACACGATATGACCATAAAAGTCAATGTTTTCATGAAATTTTATTCCGGAAATCGGTGCGAGTTTTTACAAGGTTGTCCTTTAAATCAACCTTTGGACCTTCAACAGTGTGATAAACATGATATGACCATAAAAGGCATGCGTCAATGTTTTCCCAAAATTTCATTCTCGGAAATCGGTGCGAGTTTTTTCAATGTTGTCCTTAAAATCGACCTTTAAACCTTATATAGTGTGATAAACACGATATGACCATAAAAGGCATGCGTCAAAGTATTCATGAAATTTACTTCCCGGAAATCGGTGCGAGTTTTTTCGAGGTTGTCCTTAAAATCGACCTTCGGACCATTTAGAGTGTGATGAACACGATATGAACTTAAAAGGCTTGCGCCAATGTTCTCACTAAATTTCGTTCCCGGAAATCGGTGTGAGTTTTTTCAAGGTTGTAATTAAAATCGACCTTTGGACCTTTAAGGGTGTGATAAACATGATATGACCATAAAAGGCATACATCAATGTTTTCCTGAAATTCCGTTCTCGGAAATCGGTGCGAGTTTTTTCAAGGTTGTCCTTAAAATTGACCTTTAGAACTTATATAGTGTGATAAACCTGATATGACCATAAATGGCATGCGTCAAAGTATTCACGAAATTTCCTTCATTGAAATCGGTGCTATTTTTTTCAAGGTTGTCCTTAAAATCGACCTTTGGACCTTTTAGAGTGTGATAAACACGATATGACCATAAAAGGCATGCGTCAATGTTTTCTCGAAATTTCGTTCTCGGAAATCGGTGCGAGTTTTTTCAAGGTTGTCCTTAAAATCGACATTTAAACCTTATATAGTGTGATAAACACGATATGACCCTAAAAGGAATGCGACAAAGTATTCACGAAATTTCCATCTTAGAAATCGGTGCGAGTTTTTTCAAGGTTGTCCTTAAAATTGACCTTTAGACCTTGTATAGTGTGATAAACAAGATAGGACCATAAAAAGAATGCGTCAAAGTATTTACAAAATTCCTTCCAGGAAATCAGTGCGAGTATTTTCAAGGTTGTTCCTAAAATTGACCTTTTAACCTTTTAGAGTGTGATAAACACGATATGAGTATAAAAGTCAATGTTTTAACGAAATTTGGTTCTCGAAAATCGGTGTGAGTTTTTTCAAGGTTGTCCTT
>CATIWQ010509647.1:0-10289 GCA_949673415.1 Euphorbia schlechtendalii
ATCTCTTTACATATTTTATTTCGTATTTAATATAACTGAAACTAATGTCTAAAACAATATATGATATATAATTATACCATATAATAAATTTCACGAAATATAACATATGTATCAAAATGCAAATATTATGTTATGAAATGGGATGTTACAACTCAAGTACATCCTCAAATCCCTTTATCTTTAGAAGAGTTAGCCCATGTACTTTTTGATGTCATGAAATTGACTAACAAGTCAGGTAAAAACATCAAAGAGCTAGTGAGAAGAAGTGAAGACCAGGAAGAAACTATTGATTCCTTGTCTCTTGATATCCGATTTCTTCAAGAAAAAGCTGAGTATCTGGACTGTCATGCTAGAAAGCTCACTAAGCAATTAGATTAGCTGACTGCTGAGATAATAGCTTTAAAGAAGGAATGGATTCCTCCTCCAGCCAACAATCAAACTCTGAATAACTAAACTCCTAATTCTAAGAGGAAGAATTCCCCTAAAAAGAAGAAAGCAAGCCAGCCCAAAGCAAAAATGGTGTGCGATTTTTGTGGAAAAGCTGGACATGCTATAGTACTCTATAGGCATAAAAATGGTTATTACAATGAGTATGATAGGAGTAACCTAAGCAGTGCTAACAAGGGAGTACCCAGCTCAAGAGCATGGGTACCTAAGAAAACGTAACTATTTTGCAGGTGAGCCTTAGATTCGTTGATGACTCTAGAATGTGGTATTTGGATACTAGATTCTCAAGGCATATGAAGGGAGATGAAAGTTAGTTCATCTCATTGGAGAGCAAAAGAAATGGAAGTGTCAGTTTCGGAGATAACGAAAAAGGCAAGATTGTGGCCTATGGCACTGTTGGTGTCTCTCCTTCAATCGAAGAGGTTTCTCTAGTCAAACGACTCAAGTTCAGCTTGCTTAGTGTAGCTCAGCTTTGTGAAAAAGGTAGAAAGGTTACACTTAACTCAACAGGTTGCTCATTTATTGATTATAAGACAGATTTCACTATTCTCTTTACTCCTGGAATCAATAATGTCTATATGATTAATTTATACCCTTACTCCACTAATGTGTGCCATTTATCTAAGGAGGATAATTCGTGGCTTTGGTACAGAAGGTTATGTCTTATAAATATGAACATTCTATCCTAACTGGCCAAAAAGTAATTAGTTGTGAGTTTGCCCAACATTAGCTTCGAGAAGGATAAACTTTGCTCAGCTTTCCAACTAGGTACGCAGGTTAAGAAATCATTTAGGTCAATTAATTACATAGTAACTAAGCAACCACTGAAGCTTCGAGAATTTTCATTTCAAAGAATTCTGTTCAAACATGGTATTTACCACAACTTCTCTTCTCCTTATACTCCTCAACAAAATGGGGTTATAGAAAGGACGAATAGAACCATAGTTGAAATGGCTCGATCCATGTTGAGTGATAACAATATACCAAATTACTTCTAGGGAGAAGCTGTTAACATAGCTTGTTATATCTTGAATCGGGTTCTAATTTACCCAATTCTACAGAAAACACCCTATGAGCTTTGGCAAGGGTGCAAGCCTACGATTGGTAATCCTAGATCATTTGGTTGTAGATGCTTTGTTCTTAACACCAAGAAGCAGTTAGGTAAGTTTGATCCTAAGTCTAATGAAGGTATCTTTCTGGGAAACTCAACTAACAGCAGAGTATATAGAATATATGTCAAGCGTACCAGCTTGTTAGATGAGTCTATGCATGTGGATTTCGATGAAACTAACATTGCAGATAGACATCCATTTGAAGAAGATGAACGAGTAACCCAATAATTAAATCAACTCAGTGTGCCACTCTCTGTGCTGCCCAACCCAGTACAAGTACCTGAATTTGAGGAAGTAAAAAAAGATGATGATTTCTCTATCAACTTCAACGATGGTGAAGATCAACCTCCACCTCAGCAACTCATTGAAGATCCTCCAACTACTAATGCGAGTCTACCAAGGGAGATTAGGATGCATCGTAACCATTCGCTTGATAGCATAGTTGATGATGTTAATAATCCGGTGATGATAAGAGGTCAGCTCAGCAGGATGCTGAGTCCTCCAACTCTCAGCTTATTGGTTGAACCCAAAAAGTTTGAAGATGTAGAAGGAGATGATTATTAGATGATCACAATGCAAGAGGAGTTGGATCAGTTTAAGTGCAATGATGTTTGGGATCTAGTTCCTAAGCCTAAAGGGAAATCAATTATCAGCATGAAATGGGTTTTCAAGAATAATCTTGATGAAGATGGCTCTATTATCGGGAACAAGGCCAGACTTGTTATGCAAGGCTACAATTAGCAAGAAGGTATCGATTATGATGAGACTAATGCTCTTATAGCCACGCTTGAAGCTATTTGAATCCTATGTGCTTTTGCATCTCATATGAACTTCAAATTGTTTCAAATAGATGTTAAAAGTGCATTCTTGAATGGATTCATTCAAGAAGAAGTTTATGTTCGCCAGCCTCTTGGCTTTGAAGATCCAAAGAATTCTGAGCATATCTTCAAATTGAAGAAATCTCTTTACGGATGAAAGCAACCTCTAAGAACTTGGTATGAGAGGCTGATTAATTTCTTGATCAACAAAGGCTATGAAAGAAGAAAAGCAAATACAACTCTATAAAGAAAATGTGTTGCTTGTCCAGATATATGCTGATGACATCATATTTGGAGCTACTAATGAGAAGTTGTGCAAGGAATTTAGCAAGCAAATGAGAAGCGAGTTTGAAATGTCTATGATGGGAGAGCTCAACTTTTTCCTTGGTCTTCAAATTAAGCAGAACGAATATGGAATCTTTATCATTTAAGTGAAATATGCCAAAGAAGTCCTGAAGAAGTTTGACAAGAATCATTCAAAGCTAATGTCCACTCCCATGGCCACTATTACTATCTTAAGTAAAGATGAAGCTTGACAACCTGTAGACAACAAATTCTACAAACGAATCATAGGCTCCCTTCTTTATGTTACATCCAGTAGGCCTAACATACAATATGTTGTGTACTACTGTGCTTATTATCAAGATGATCCCAAAGAATCTCATTTAGCAATTGTGAAGAGAATTCTCAGGTACTTGCAAGGCTCTATTGAAGTAGGTCTATGGTATCCCAACAACATGAATTTTACTCTAAGAGGATTCATAGATGTTGATTATGGCAGAGACAAGCTCGACAGGAAAAACACCACATGAGGATGCCATTTCCTTGGAGAATGCTTAGTCTCATGGTACAGCAAAAAGCAAACTTCTATTGCGCTGAGTACAGTTGAAGCTGAGTACATAGCAGCAGGAAGTTGTGTAGCACAACTACTATGGATCAAGCAGCAACTGAAAGATTATGATATGAAGTCTAAGTGTCTCGAAGTTATGTGTGATAACAAGAGCGCAATTGACCTATCCAAGAATCTAGTTCAGCATGGCAGAATGAAACACGTTAACATTAGACATGACTTCATTAGAGTTCATGTACTAATGGGACATGTCAAGCTGGAGTATGTACCTTCAAAGGAATAGCACGCAAACATATTCACCAAACCATTGCCAAAGGAGCAGTTTAATGTCCTAGGCAGCTTATAGGTATGGCGAACCACATGTGAAGAAGAAGAAGCTTGAAATTTGGATAAGTGTTGAAAAGCAAGCCTTAATTCAGCAAGAGATGACACGTATTTTACTGGTTAATCAAGATAGTAATTGAACTTGCAAACGTTTCAAGGCTGAATCTCAAAAATTTAAAATTAATTCAAAGATCTCCCAAGCATGTCATGATTGATATAATATAAGTTAAAAGGTTCCTTAGATGCTTATAGGTTTATAAAACTTATAAAAGAAACCTAGCATCTAAGTTTAGAACATTACCAGTTGATGTATGCTTCTCTTTCTTTTGGATACAGCGTTCCCTTAGAGCAATTCGGTAGAACTTCGTTAGCACGAGCCTTCAAACTAGGATAGCCTCTATGATTGATCCACACGGATCTTCACCAACCAAAACCTCATTGAGGTAGAACCAATTGAAGACCAACTCGTTAGTTATTTCCAAGTGTGTATCTTATAGCAGTCTCCAATTTATTACCCGAACTACTAGCAAGTTCTACCTCAATGAGATTTTGGTCAGTGAAGACCCGTATGGATCAATCATAGAGGCTATCCTAGTTTGGAGGCTTGTGCTAACGAAGTTCTGCCGAATTGCTCTAAGGGAACGCCGTATCCAAAAGAAAGAGAAGCACGCATCAACTGGTAATGTTCTAAACTTAGATGCTAGGTTTCTTTTATAAGTTTTAAACCTATAAGCATCTATGGAACCTTTTAACTTAGATTATATCAATCATGGCATGCTTAGGAGATCTTTAGGTTAATTTTAAGTTTTGAAATTCCGCCTTGCAATGTTTGCATGTTAAATTACTGTCTTGATTAACCAGCAAAAACAACTTAGTTTTACTGAAATCTAATTAAGCTATGGCTTAGAGTTAGATTAGTTGTGTGCTGGGTACTCTATAGTTTTGCGATATAACTTAGCATGTGCTAAATACCTTTTGTTTAGTGAAATATTGAGTATTTCTGGGACACTTAGGATATTATGACACTTGTTCTCTTAACGTTGTTTGTGAAGATAAAATATTCCCTTTAATGCTTTTCAGGTAAAAGCGCTGAAATCAAATCAAATTTTCTTGTGGTCCTCACAACCAAAAGGTGTCAGTACAGAATGTTGGAGATTCCTCACAAGAATCCAAAGCAAAGCGACATCTTTTGACTTGCAACGTTTTCCAATGTCTCCATGCAAATCTACAACGTCAGCAAGTCAACCAACTACAAGCTTCCACGTTGCATCTCGCGCGCTCCTCTCTCAAACAGATTTGCTTGAAGAAATGAGTTTTTGACCGGTCAAAGATTAACGGTTTAATCTCGCACTTTAACGTTTGAAATTGGTGTCTCTAAACATCTTAGAATCTGTTTCAAATGATTAGATTCGAAAGCTGTGAAGACAAGAGATTTTGAAGAACAAGTCAAGACAATAAGTTTGCAATGGCTACTTCCAACATCTACAACTATAAATGGAAGACTGAAGTAAACGTTCAAACTTGGTGAATCATCTCGAATTTATTAAGAGCTGAAAACTTTGTTCAAGCAATCCTCGAGTTCAGAAATTCCATTCAAGCAATCAAAACTAAACACTTATTTTTTCATCTATTTGTAAGAGAGAAATCAAATTAGCTTAGAACCTTAGCTAAGCTTAAACATTTTAAAATGATTCAACGCTTTTTATAAGTTCAAATCCTTCTTTCGTAACTTTCAATCTTAAATCTGTGTGAGTTAGTTTTAGGAAGGGAACCTAAAACTGAGTATTGAGTGGTAGCTAGAAAGGAGGGTACTTTCTGTAAGTTGTTAACCCGCTGTAAAGGCTTCTGCACCTATTGAAGAAAAAGAAATCACTAGTGAATTTAAGGTTGGAAAGGAATCCGGGAACTAGAGATTGGCTCGGGACCGAACCTACCTCTAGTACCAAGTAATTCTGCATTCACCCCCTCTGCACGATTATTAAAGCTAAAGCATACCAACATTCATCAATGGATAATCCTTTGAATACAAATCATGAAGCCAAATGGTGTTAATTTATAGGTTATATTTACATTATTATGTTTTTAATGCAATCTTTTTCCTTGTATGCGACTTTACTAGTAGAGTAATAATATTTAAGCACGTAATAATTGAAATCTATAAAGTCAATCATTATACAAAACCACATATAATAATTGAATTGTATTATAGCACACTTCACATTTCAAGATCTTATCAAAGGAACAACGAAAATGCAACACAAAAATAAAGAAGGAAAAAGGTGGGAAAAAAATGATGGCAAACCAAAATGAATAGGGCAACTAGGATTTTTTTTAAACAAAACGATAAATATAATAAATATTTACATGCCTATAGGTTACTATATTCTTTCAAAATATGAGTAAAATCATAAAATAACCTCTCAAAGCGTTCCATATGGTTGATATGTAGGCAAATAACTACCGATAAAGAATCATCATTGTTTACACTACGAGTTATATAAGCCATTCCTTCAAAAGCGACTTTTGCTCGGCCCACGTAAATCGGAGATCCCCAACCAAAATTAGCATTGTGAAAGGGTATCTGAGTCCAACTCACTATATCTAAATTAGGACACTTGAATGTGTTTGCCCCTCTTCTTAAAACACTTAGATCTGTTTGCATTTTCAAGTAATCAATAGCTGATCTCAAATATCTATCATCCATTTTCTTTATTGATAAATGGATTTTCTCCATTGTCTCCATTAATGGTCTTGATTGAATTTCACCTGCTGAGGTTGTAAGTGTTGTGATAAATTGTGCATTACCAAAAAATCCAGGTGGCAAAGGAGGATCGAATCTGGACCGTCCATTCGTTGGAATGTAAAGCTTAGTTACTTGATCATTAGACAAGTCACGTGCCTTGCACACACAATACCAAATATGAGTAGATAGGATTTCATAAGTGCTATAATTCTTGAACTTGGATTTTAAAGCAGAAAGTTGATTCGGTGAGATCATGAACATCTTAGTAGTTGTGGGTTTGGAATCAAGTGACAGAATAGAGTTCATCATTGCTGGGGGTGGATCATACTCGGAGTGGTGAAAGATTGGAGTAGGTGGGATCCGAGCATCGATCAATGTCCTATCAATGACTGGTGGTGTGACAATTGATATACCACGTGCAACATCAGACCACGAATTCATGAAATGAGAAGCAGCTATACCATCGACAGCTATATGGTGCACACAAACTCCAACGCAAACACTTCCACAGCTAAACCGTGTCAGCTATTATAATATTAAACAAAACCAAACTTATCACCCACTAGTAATATAATTAATACTATATATCCGGTAGAGGACATAATATATAGATATGATTTTCCCTTTATGAGAACGAAAATTAGGAAATTAAACTAGGCTAATAAATCCAAGAATGAAAATAATTGGCCAAAAAGAGCTATTTAACATTTTGGGTTAATATGATTAAAAAACCGTGTATTTGGTTCTTATGACATGCTAGAATACATTGTGTTTGCGATCTCAAGCACATGAATAAAATAGGTAATATGTAAATTACATCGATCAAGTAGACAAACATGTATGCAATAGTTTAGGTCCCAAAAAAAAAAAAAAATCATTTTTCGCATGAGATATCGATTTTTCATATGTGTGTGTATGTGTGTATATGTGTGTGTATATATATATATAAGTGTGTGTATATATATATATGTGTGTGTGTATATATATATAGGCAACTGCTAAATATACCCAGTCCGTTCGTGAATTGGTTAATCGGATTTAAAGACTCTATCCAATTTGATTAATTAGATTTTATTGGTAAATAAATATGTTTGAGGAATCAATTGCAAATATAAAGACTTATTTGCAATTATTCTCTCTATAAGAACCTCTAAATCAATTTTAGATTTCTTGTTTCCTATTTATATGTCCGGCAAATATAGAATACATACCTGTGCGGCAAATATAGGGTAGGAAAAGATGTCCGAAAAGGAATCAAAAGAAGGAACGAGCTGGAGATAGTCAGAAGAAGGAGCGAAATCGCCAAAATCGTCAATAACGGAAGTTGTTTCAGCTTCAATGAACAAAACTCCATTCCCATTACAATTTATTTGTATTCTTCCATTTTCGTCTTCGCCAAGTCTCCCCGCTAAAGGATAGAAAGGCACTAGAACATCACTTAGTGCATCTTTAAGAACTTTTGCTTTAAAGAAATTCAAACACTCATTATTCAGATTTTGCTTGTAGAAGTATACAAGTGGAACATGATATCTTGACACTAAAAGATCCATGTCTGAAATCCATAATTTCCTTTGTGGTGTTTCTTTTGATGGCCTTATTATGCTCCTCTCCTTTATACTGATTTTCATCTTCTGTCTATCACAAAACCTGCATCAACAATAGCCTCTTTTGTTAGTATGTGTATATATATATATATATATATATTATAGTGGCTTTAAAAGAAGAGAGAACATGCTTTGATATATACCTTAGTTTCTTCAACAAGCTCTTGTGTGTACAATAAAAGGAATGTAAATATTTATAAAGGAAAGACTTATATGTTAAATTGGATTACACTATTTCTATGCTTATTTATAATTGTTACAGCTAAAAATATTTTCAATATTCATAAAGTATCATCAATTTGCATAAAAAATAAATACTTATACCTTTACAGGCTTTAATAAACTATTTAACTATTTGTCCATTTCAAAAAATTATTAAACAACAATTTTCAAGATAGTTTATTGTTATTAAAAAGATAGTGAAAGTTCCATGATGTGTTTGAGTAGAAAGGATCCATCTATTTCTAACCAAATATCTATATATAATTGATATAAGTATGAATTTGCCTTAAATTCTTGGACCAGCAGTTCCACGATATACTTTTACAAGCACTGATAAATTATTTAACTATTTTTCCATCTAGATCAATCACAAACTTCAAATAAAAAAATGATTAAACAACAATTTCCAAGATATTTTATTGTTATTAAAAAGACAGAGAAACTTACCCATGGTGTGTTTAGGTAGAAGGGACCCATCCATTTCTAACTAAATATCTATATATAATTAATTGATATAAGAATGAATCTACCTTAAATTCTTGGACCAGCAGTTCCACGATATGAGATGTTTACAAAACATTAAAGAGTTTAATTATTGGTTTGCCGGTGAATATATAACTTTTTCAATTTCTTTCACCCTTTGTTGGCACAATGTATACTTTTTTTTATGAATGGCATGATATATACTTAATTCTAGTATTAATAGTTGAAATGTCAAATTCAGAATCCATTATACCTTTTTGCATGGTTAAAATTTATACGTCACAATTTAATCAGTTTGTAGACTAACAATACTTTAGTTTTCATTTAAAAAAGATTTGGGATAGTCTGTTACCGCTGCTAAGGTTTTGCGAAACCCTAATTCTTGAGGTGGTGAGCAGGCAGAATGAAGTTGAGATGAATGCTGATTTTTCCCATCATGGAAGAAAACAATTTTCTATTTGATCATCAAAAGTCTTCAAATTTGGGAGTGATAGATCTTATTTATCTGGACTACTGGAGCTCAACAACAAATAAAAATTATTGTACCTGTAATTACCTTGTGACATTATCTGATAAGATAACTGCAAACAAGTGACCCAAAGTATAATAACGATTGTTGAGCAAGATTACCATCTCAATTCAAATTATGCTTGCACAACTATATTGTGATGGGATAAAGTTCACACAAGATATCATTCTCAATGTTTTCTCATGGTGGGTACAATGTACTTCTCTTGGTAATGGTGGGTACGATGTACTTCTCTCGGTGTACATCCATGTGTTAACTAAATATTTGCATGTGTTAACTAAATATTTATTTCAACCTATTGAAATCAATCGCATGGTTCTTAAGCAATTAGTATAGAGGTCTAGGCATGCTAATATATCATGTTACAATTCATTGTTTAGGAAGACTTCGTGGGAGTTCCGTTCTAGAGCCTCGTTTTTTGTTAGCATATTAGGCTGCTTTTTTAATATTTAGAAATATTACAACTAACTGCAACATATTAGCTTGTACCCTATCAGAAAGTCAAGAGATCTGTGATTTAATTATTAGATTCCTGAGAAGGTTTTTCAAAAGAAAAAAAAATTATTAGATTGCACATCCTGAAAATTGAAATATGAAGTAAATCTTAACTGAAACATTAACAAATGCCAAACAAATCAAATAAAATATATCTTACCAAATTCAAAAACAAAATCTCTACTTTCTGAACATAGAAAATACTTATTACAATTGCAAGAGGAAAAAATCAAACAATATGAAAGAAAATAGCAATATCCTAACATATATATCCTTAAGCTTCATCAAACATTATCATGGACCCAAAATCATAAAATTTCTACGTACTGTATAACACTAACAAGTTTTTCAAATTTGAAATGATCTTATTTATACCAAACTAAGGTGATTCAATTATTGAATTGCTCATACTACCTTCTGATGTCCTTCAAGATTGATCTTGCCGTCTATCAGGTCTTCCAAAGTCCTGCAAAACAAATCCTCGGCCGGAGATGTTTCCGGCGAAGATCCTCCGACGATTTAGTCAGTGACCAGAGTAAAAGAGGTCTTTTGGGGTCTTTAGTAAAGTTTGCTTATCATTACTTACCTTTTAGCAGTTAGAGATTTGTCATTTATAGGATTTGTGTGTGATGATGTCATGTGGGACCCATCCGTGAGAGATG
>CATIWQ010509688.1:0-10575 GCA_949673415.1 Euphorbia schlechtendalii
CCTCAGACACAGGAGGACGTTACTCCTGCGTTGGTATAGCTCAGCAAGGCATAGACTGTTGGAGGAACTTCAGTCAGAGCTTTGTAAAAGGTTTACTCTTCACCAGAAGAAGAGTTAATAGTGGATTAAATCTTGGACAGGAGTTTCCGAGGATTGGATTAGGCAGAGGCTGAACCAGGATAAAATCGTTGTTTGCATTTACTTACTTTGCTCATTTATTTTTGTGTTTATTTATTTTCGCATCTGAAACACATAAAATATTAAAGGGGATTCTGAGCAACAATCTCTTACTCAGAAGTAACTTCAGAAGCAATGTTTTTTGAAATTATCAGTGAACTCGAAAAAGAGTCATTCACCCCCCATCTGACTTATTTTACACCCTACTGGGTCCAAACAGGTACATTTGTAAATTTCAACTAATCCTAACCATTCATACAGTTTTTACAGTTGAGATTGAATTTTAATTGTTTGTGAGATGCATAACCGAATTATTTCAATTTTTAATTGTTTGTGAGATGCATAACCGAATTATTTCAATCATTAAAATTGGATTAACGATTAAAATTGGGTGAAATTTACAAGTATATCAAAGTTACAAATTTGGAGGACCCCTCACGCTTCTTGCTTCTTAGATGAGCTTTATAATCCTTATTGGCCCATTAAAAACGATGCCCACACTTAATACGCAATACAAAGCCGTAATAAATGGGCTCATCCCAATAAGTGGTTAAGGCTGTAACATAAATTTCTCCCCCAATCTAGTTGCTTTAAGTTTTCTTTCCAAGGTGAACATTACCTTTCTTTATTAAAAAAAGGCAACTTCCAAAAACATTCTCTCTCTGGTAGCGTGTGCGTATATAACAAGGTTCGTATTTTATCAAATTGTACATTCGTGGAGAGGGGTAAATAGTCATAACTTTGAATATACCTATAAACAAGTAATTTTGAAAATAACAAGTAATTTGAATCTTCAAATTTTGACTAAATGAAGTACCGGAAAAGATTATATACAACATAAATTTTTTGTTTTATGTTCGGATATTTTTTATCCATGATGTACATATAAAAATTACAATACATTGTATTATTTAAAATAATTAACAGTAGGTCTAGGTTTATTAATGTTTTTCTTGTTACTAGTTAATAGAATATTCGACTATAATAAGTAAAATCTGAATTAGCTTTTTGACAAATTTAATATCTTGTACATTCATAGTTGACTGCAGTGGTAGCGGAGATAAATATGCTACAACTGTGATTAATTACCAACTGATAAGTAATTAGGATAAAAAGGTTATAACACCTGCAACTGAATCTTTACTGTAAAAATGATCTATTTGTGAACATAACCAAAGAAATTTATTCAACAACATCGAGTTACATATAAAGGAGACTAGAAAAAAAAACTGCTGAAATAAGAAACTCGGACCTCTTCAATTGAAGTCTAATTTCTTGCCGCTGATCCACCAATATGAACTAGAATCTTTGACCATAAATCCCAGAACAGAATTCTTAGGACTTTGCCCTGCAGAATGTCAAAACAGTAGCAGCAAAATAGATATATTGCAGAAACCCTGGCGATGAATTTAAATTACATCAGATGTGCGATTCCACGTATCGAATTGCCCTTTTTTTCAATTTTTAAGAATCTAGCACAAACAAAAAAAAGGTTTCTTTCAGCCTTTTTTCAAGAATTGGAAAAAAAATCCTAGACGCTGAGTGCAAAAACTCAGGCAGACCAGAAAGATAGAATTTGTAAACTTTAGCTGCAAAAAGATAAGCATGATACAAGTTGAACTATACATGTACAAGTCTCTGGCACCAAGCCATGATATTGCAAAGGTACTACTCTACAAACAAGACAAGAGCATACCACTAACATGACTAAACCCAACCTACTTAACCGAATACTCAGAAGCCATCTATTATACTTAACTCTCGATTCATTTCCCATGAATATCTTCTTTCGCATTGTCCTGCACTCATAAAATGAGTCCGTATGTGTTAGTTTCTTCAACTAGTTGAATGTATTCACCACACATAATTTTCAAGCTAAAAGCACACTCAGATTCAGAAAACACATGCAGCTCAGAAGCACAATCAAACAACTAAAATGGCACACGATATTTCATGATATCGGTTTGTTATGCTCCTTGTGTATTAAGGCCATAGGTTTGGATTGCTCACTGCTCCGTAAAGATGTATGTTTGACAATGTAAAGATGCATTCTTCCATATAGGTCAAATCTTTTGTTATGTAGTCCAAAAAAAAAACTAACTAAAACTGGGGTTTTAGGGCTTAATTAAGGCCTGATTGGCTGATTTTGATTTTATTATTTTGTTGTTTCGTTCTGCTAAGCTTAACAAAGAATCTATAACTTAACCGAAAAAGCTCAACCAAAATTACATTTTAGCATGATTCAACGAAGTATTATGATACAAAGCATCTTCATCCGCGAAGATTCTGTTACTCCACTGACCGATAGGAACATATTTTACTATCCAACATATAAAATTAATTCAAATAGATATGCAGACAAGGCTAAACAGAATGATTAAGAAGTTGCATGAGAGATGGAACTGAAATGCATACCCTTCATTTTTATAAACCATCAGGTGGGACATTACTAGACTCGGACCTGCATTTGGCATGTACTATAGGACCTAACTGAGACCTATCCATGCCTGCTGTTAAGCCATCTGGAACATTCAAGTACACAGCCCCTCTATACATCCATTCCTCAGTTTCATCGCTATAGAAATCATCGAAAGGTTCTCCACAAAGCGCACATGCATTCTGCTCTTCATCAGCAGGAACAACCATTTCTTCATCATCCTTCTTCTCTACAACAGTCTCCACAGGCAAAAACCCAGGAACTATGTCAGTCCTCAATGCCTCTGCCCCACTAAGCCACATACTTGCACTAACATACCACTTCTGAGAAGGCTTCTGCTTGCGGTTCTTACTCATCCGATTCTTAGTAACATGCCAATCCATATGACCGCTATGCTCTTCTTGACTTTTAAATCTAAGGCCACAGGTTGTGCACTGTCGAGAGAGATTACCATACAAAGCACAAATTGCAGACTCATGGCGTGCCTTATGAAGGTCAGCATTGTTAAAATCAAGTCCTAGAGAATCCTACATACAATTTCAAAGATGCTTGAAAATGTTAAGTGATTTGAAGTGACAGACACAAAAAGGGGGACATCAATCGAATCAGTACCTGTACAGATGCTTCATTTGTCAATGAGATCAGGCCTTGAGACATGAGAGAACTGATCAAACCTGAAAACGCATTGCCTGGTGTTTGGTTACTGGCAAATGGTCCAGGATTTTGTGGAAATGGCATCGTTTGAGAAGCAGGAGGAGGACCTGGAGGAAGAGGTGGTCGCATCCCACCCTGATGATGGAAAGCGTTCAAGAAGTTGACCGGTAAAGGATGTCGTACATAATGCATGGGGTTTGAAGGAACCATACTTATGCCCATACCATGTGATTGAACGCCATATCCACGATCAAATGGTGGTAACAATCGGTGAGGTGGCAGTGAAGTCATAGATGAATAATTTTCTCGAGGCCCATTAGAAGGAAAAAACTGTGGCTGGAAAGGATTAGCTTGAGCATAATTCTGCTGATTCATGCCAGCAAGCTGACTAGGTAACAATGATGGTTTCATCGAACTAGGTTCCGTACTTTCGAGGCTATTAAGCTGTTGATCCGGCACAAAAAATTTCTGCGAAGCCTGATTCCCATCATGATTACTCGCAGTTCTCGGATCATATTGATTCCTACTCTGCTTATGTGGTGGAAGGTTAGGATGCTTAGGAGGTGGATGAGATTTATGCACATTTACAATAGGCCAAGTTCCCATTGATGACGGAGCAACACTAGAACTTATTCTTAAGGGATGAGGTGGAGGTCTAATAAGTTGACAATCTATTTCCGATAATTTCTCTACAGGAAGGGCAAAGCTCTCACTGCTTGAAGATGATACACCACTTCTATAAAAAGGTATATGGAATTCCTGACTTCTCTCCTCTGAGTTAGGAATGTGAGGTGGCAACTTCCAAGTTTCCCGGGAGCCAATGACTTGATTTCTCTCAGTTTTGAACCCAGGTATCTTAACAGTGGATCCCTGAGCAGACTGCAGCGGACAAAAAAAATATGAGAACAAAGCTTGAGCGATAGGTGGCCAGCTACCATTTCATGATACTAAAATCAAGAGGATATCATACAAAATCAAGAGATGACATGTTTTAAAACGAAATACAGTGAACAAGTTGAGGAAGCTTACACCCAGTATGGATACCACATCTTCAGTAATATTAGAGGAATCATCCATCAATGGTAATGGAGCATGAATGGGTTGACTGGTCATACCATCAGCTTCCAAATGTGAAACACTTGTCAAAAATCTGGGCCTAACCCCAGTCCCGTGAAAAGGTGGAACAGGTCCATTTAGGAAACTATTGCTCCTCCTACGATCTGCTAATGTAGGACTCATGTCTTCCCAGTCAAATTCTTCTTCTTCAGTATTCTGCCATGATAGTGGAGCTACTTTATTGACCAAGCCATCAGAATCTAATTGCTCAACTAGCAAAGATTTACTATTTGGAAGTTTATTCCGTTCATCTTCACCATATGCATCTATTAAAGCTCTAGGTCCTTGACGATTATGTCCATTGGGAAGGCTATAAGCCATAGAGGCTTCAAACCTTTTATGGTTATCATCGAGATAATGTTTTCTTCTCCAATCAATTATTTCATCATCTCTGCCAACAGATCTAATAGGCCCATATTCAAACAAAGGATGTGATGGAGGAGAATTTCCTGCAGCAAAGTCCTCAACTTCTGAAATCAGAGGCCTCTCAGCTCCAACAGTAGAAGGTGACAAGTGTCTTTCAATCCTGGAACTTGAAGATGAATGCAATTTATTAGCCCCATGAGCTAGAAAGGAATTACCCATATGTCCCAATGCATTTATTCTTTGGGATCCAACCTGCGTGGAAGTGATATTTGCATGATCAGAATCATACTCATCATATCCAACAGCATTTTTTTGGCTAAATATTTTCATAGTTGGAGAGACCCCTCTGACACGTTGAGCATTCTGCAAAAGATTAAAAAACGACAAGCATTTGGTAGTCAGAATTGTCTACCTTGTAGTGTTGGCACACATACAAGCCCATTGCACATAGAAAATACAAGAGAATAAGGATAAAGTATCCACCTTCTGGCAAAATTATGGAATGAACATTCACAAAAAGGCACAAAAAGAGAAATGCATATTATGAGATAAATTAATTTAAGAAACAAAAAGAACTTCATTAGTCCAGAAAATCCTTTCATTAGTGGGGAAGGCCAGCAGACCTTCAAATAAAGTTTTGGAGAGGCTCTCCAGCATCTTTCTAGGCTTGCTATAGTATTACTGCATTATCAATCCTCAATAATCAGGGGCTCGTACAAGCATGTAAATTATTGGATGCATCAACAGCCAACCAGAATGATTAAACGTTCACCTTCTTAGCATTAAGTCCCCCCGAGAAAAATAGTGGACCCAAGACTGTAAATATTCATTGTTCTACTGCTACACTCCAATACAGAACTGAGAGTAAGTTTAGCATATATCACAGTAACCATAATTCTGACTGAAGGTCTTACACAGAATGTGAATTCAAATCCATGTGGATCTAACTCAGAAAGAAATCAAACATGGTTCTCACTCAAGCATTGTGACCAGGCAGGCATACTCTTTAAAGTATGACTTCATTAATCAATCAATCAATCAATTAACCAAGCCTTAATCCCACGATAGGTGGGGTCGGCTAAATGGATCTTCTGACATCATGAAGCTTTATCAAATGCCAATTGCTCGTTAATATTTACCAAGCATATATCTTTAGAGATAGTTTCCCTCCGTGTAATCTTAGATCTACCTCTACCCCTACGCTTACTTTCTATCTTTAAATTCTCATGCTTCCTTACTTTCAATCAAATTTATTCATATTAAAAATGATGCCTGTCTACCTGACCAAAAAATATGAAACACTTGCGGTACAACAACACATGGTATCGTGAAATGCCCCAGTGCGTTCTTTAGCAAGCACTAATTCCAATAACTACGAAAAAGACATAATCAGGGAGATTATTAGGGCCGATAAAGCTCACTTTCACATAAATGAAACCTAAAACCATCTTTATATAACTTGAGCTTGTGAGGGGAAGAACTGCATACTTCATTTGATAAAACAACTCAAGCAGGAGTATCAGAAAACAAATTTTTAGGGAATTAAGTCAATTGACAATTAACTAGTTGAAAGACTAATAAATTATGAAATTATATGGCACCTCAACTGATACAACTTAACATAAATTCTCAAGCCATTGAAACATACCATTTTACAAAGCAAACGAGATAAGTCTCACGCAATAGACCTTAAGAAAACTGTGGCCTAATTAACATGCAAGGGAGTGATACCATTGAAGAGCTTACGTTATCTGATGTCGATTGTTCCAACTGACGCACATATTTTGGATTAACGTGTATGCCATGAGCTGGCCTAGGCGAATCAGACGCCTTCAAGGAAGAAGGGCCTGAGGGTTGACTGCTTCCTTGAGGGGAAAACTGCAGTTGAATCTCAATCTTGTCAAGCACAGAGCGGGGGAACACTGAAGACCATGTTCCAAAAAGGTGGCGCATTGAAGGATGCAGGTTAGGATGAACTTGTTTGTAAGCCAAACAGAAAACCTTGTCAAGTAATAACAACAAAAACTTGTTACAATAATGCAACTTTATTAACCACTAAACAACGAGCACTCTGCAATTCACTCACCTCAGGCAAACGGGATGAGAAGTACCTAGCGTATTCCCGCCCAATGTTCTTGACAATGCTATCCAATAAATATAATGAAGGCAGCTTATGCTCCACTGGAGCCTGTATGGAGTAAGAAAGTAAAACATACTACTACAAAGCCAGTCGAAACAAGAAAATAAAAAATCAATTATGATGACCTCCCACTCAACAAATATAAATGAAAATAGAGAGAATAAACAAACATAAACATACAATCATCTTAATTGACACATTTTTTGTCACAGATACTAATAATTCTCTATTTTAACTAATCACGGGTTTCCAATGAGGACAAAACTTTAAAGCAAAATCTACAGAAATTCTAACAAATGAACACATGTGTTTCCCAAAATCCGATGTACTCAAGAACGGACCTCGACAATACGAGCATAGATAGCGTCAGCAATGCCCTCGCCATAATCCCTGAGCTCACCAGCAATGATCGTCAAATCCGTAATGATAGGCTTCGAATTGAAAGTCAATTCATCAAGAAGCAATTCGTAAAGCTGCACCATCTCCTCGCTGCTCAAAGTACCATCATTATCAGTAGAAACCCTAGCCACCTCTTCCCGTTGCTTCAACAGAAGCCTGAACCGGTCCAGCAATGACGGTGTGACTTTGTCATTACTCGGGAATGGCTTGACAGAGTTACTCATGAACCTAGGGTTTTGAATAATTTTATCCGATTCCATTCCCCCGGTCAGGCCCCAAGAGAATAGCAGCAAATTAGAGTTTTGAAACCCATGAAAGCGCGCTGATTTAATTAGGGTTTATAATCGCAACCATTCGAATCACAGAGACGAAGCTTAATGAAACCTTACGATCTTTCCTTGTTTTTCGATTTTATCGACGGTTTAAAATTAGAGGAATCTATAACTCATGCTTTCATTTCAACCGACTTTTACACGTGGCCATTGTATATATGGTGCTTGTACGCTGATTAATGTCAGTGTCTGCACTTATGTAAAAATCTGATTTACTGTTTAAATGCAACAAAACCTTGGATAAAACATTTTGAACAAATACACCTCCCAGCAATTTCAAAAATAATTCATAGGACCTTACGTTTTATCTTTTTCATACTATAATTTCTTTGTGTTTGGTATTATCTTTTTTTGTTATAGAAATTGTTAACATAACATATATTTATGAATAAAAATTGATTTTATATATCATAATTTAATATGTTATGGATTAAAGTGTTCAAAAAAATTATTTATTATTATTTTATCTAAAAAAAAATTATACATTGAA
This sequence comes from Euphorbia schlechtendalii, assembly GCA_949673415.1. NCBI lineage: Eukaryota > Viridiplantae > Streptophyta > Magnoliopsida > Malpighiales > Euphorbiaceae > Euphorbia > Euphorbia schlechtendalii. Next base: position 8,112 of record CATIWQ010509688.1, read on the forward strand.
AGTCACAAAAATGTTTTACAAATTGTCAAAAATGTATTTTTATTATCGCATATCTCATCATATAAACAAAATAAAACTAAATATAACAATAAAATACTTGTTATGTTAAGAATTTTGATAGAAATACACATAATTAAGGATGCGGGGAGGTTATAGTATGAAAAACGTAAAATGCAGGGAGGTTGTTGGAACCCAGTAGGGTGTAAAATAGGTCAAAGGGGGGGGGTGAATGACTCTTTTTCGAGTTCACTGATAACTTCAGAAAACGTTGCTTCTGAAGTTGCTTCTGGGTAAGAAATTGTTGCTCAGAATCCCCTTTAATATTTTACGTGTTTCAGATGCGAAAATAAATAAACACAAAAATAAATGAGCAGAGTAAGTAAATGCAAACAGCGATTTTATCCTGGTTCAGCCTCTGCCTAATCCAGTCATTGGAAACTCCTGTTCAAGATTTAATCCACTATTAACTCTTCTTCTGGTGAAAAGTAAACCTTTTACAAAGCTCGGACTGAAGTTCCTCCAACAGTCTATGCCTTGCTGAGCTATACCAACGCAGGAGTAACGTCCTCCTATGTTTGAGGCTCCAAGCTGAAGTCCTTTCAACAGCTTCTGGTTCAACGAGCTATACTAACTCAGAAGTACTTCCTTCTGAATCTGAGGCTTTGAGCTTCTTATCACCTTGAGCATAGTTCTCACAAGATCTCTAAGCTTCTCCACACCTTGACGAGCTATACCAATAAAGAAGTACCGTCCAACTGTATCTGAGGCTCTGAGCTGAAGTACCGTCCAACAGCTTCTATGTGACAACAAGGTATACCAATCCAGAAGTCCCTCCTTCTATATCTGAGGCTCTGATATTCATCTCTCTCAAATACCTTCCTTATAAGAACTTAGCTCCTTCACACTAACTTACCCTCAGCTTAGTGTGATTTACAACAGTTTATAAGAGAATAATTTATGTGAACTTCTGAACTTTGTTTCAGTTAGTTCAATTACAAACAGATGAGATTTAAATGTTTGCTATGAGAAGGCTGTAAGTAGATTGAGAATTGATTCACTCTTTAATGGTTTTGTTAAGATTCGTCAACCTTCTCCAATGGCGGAAATCATCCTTTTATAGAAGGAGAGAATGTTTCCGTTGATATTAGGACCGTTGTTGGAAATACTGCCATTGTCTCTCAATCTTGTTTCCGTTAACCATCCGTTAGAGAGCTCGTCCAACTCTGATCAACGCCATGCTGTGTTAGGTTGATTTTGAGAGACCACTTTGTACTGCAGATACGTATCGGAGTAGCAGGTGAGATTTGCAGAGAAGTTTTTTATCCTGATTTTGTAACAACTTTTATCTTGTAGTATGCTTGGGGACAAGGCGCGCGGTGGCATTAAATGCAAAGTCAGCTTTTTAACTTTTTGGCGCCGAAAGACTAAGTTAAACTTTTGCAATCCTCAGAGGGGCTTTTTAACGATCTGAGTCTTGAGTGGTCCTCTGAGATATATAACAGCTTCTGAGCATCCATAATTCTTCTGACGAAACCTTGTGCTTCTGAAGCGACTTCCTTCTGGGCCTTGCTTCTGAACTTTGTTCTTTCACTGACGTCTACAATGGTGTTCTTCTGAAATAGTCTGCTGTGCTTCTGAACTTGTAATGTTCCTCTAGCGATGTCTTCTGATTCATTGTTATCTTCTGAGTTCTTGTCCAACTCAGTACTTACAGTACTCCATGACTGTCTGTTGAGTTATTGTCTGACTCAGTTCGCATCTGTCTACTGAGTAGTCTTCAATTAGTTTGTGATCGTCTGCTGAGTGATCATCTGACTCAGTTCGCAACCGTCTGCTGAGTAGTCTTCACTTTGTTTGTGATTGTCAGCTAAGTGATCATCTGACTCAGTACAAACAGTACCTTGTGCTGTGTGCTGAACTCAGAACTTACAAAACTTCATATTATGAATTCAGAACCCAACAGAGGTAATAATCATTTTTCATAATATAAGGAGGTAGTAGTGTATTTTATCAAAACATAGGAAGGTTATAATTATTTACCCTTTTATTAATGTGAACATTAATTAATTAATTGATAATTTAAATTTATAAAAAAAAATTATATATATAAATTAAAAAATGAATTGTATTAATTTATGTATTATACTTAAATGAATGAATATCATTTATAAAATTAATTGATGATGTTGATGACAACACAACATCGTTGAAATTCATTACTCATGACTCAACTCATTGAAAATATTTAATATTTTTGATACAGTTCAAAAGTAATATACTAGTGCTTTAAAATGTACTAAAGATGATTATAGATGTAATTCAAAAATATTTAAACTTTAAGAAGAAACGGGCAACAATACAATTGTAATTTACAAAATTGTAATATATATATATATATATATATATATATATATATATATATATATATATATATATATATATATATATATAAATATGGATGATT